>KK114990.1:143743-156372 GCA_000611955.2 Stegodyphus mimosarum | reverse complement strand
ATATATATATATATATTTGTATACATATATAGTAGTGTGTCCTCCTGCAACTGACCACGCTAAACGAGGAACATTGAAATAAGGACCAGAACATGGAAAGAAGGTAAGAAGGTGCATGATGAGGACTGCTGAGACTAAGGGGAACACTTATTATGGTACACTATTATGGTACATGTTAGGCATACAGTTATATTAAGGATATGCTATATAATCAGGTACAGATGCAAAGATGAGCAAATACATTGCATATGTTAGGCATACAGTTATATTGAGGATATGCTGTATAATCAGGTACAGATGTAAAGATAAACAAGTACATTACAAATTGTGGGATACGTCAAAAAAATTCTGGATTAATCATAAAAAAGTAATAATAATAACTAAGACATTAAGTAAATTTATATATGTACAGAGCGGGCTGCTGACGGCACGGTGTCCAAGGAAAGAAGTCACTCCAGGCTGTCAGCAATGCTTTTAGTAATAGTAGTGCAGTCTCTAATGCGGCTGAGCGCATATTTATTCTTAATTGTGCTCTTGAACCATGCCGGCATATTGATTGCAGCTGGTATTTTTAAATGTGTATTCGCTGTGTGCGGGCAATCAAACAGATAGTGATCTGGATCACCAGTACTCCCACAAATGCATTGGTCACTGTCTCTTAGGCGAAATCTTTGAAGATACGACATATATGGGCAATTCACATCTTTTAGTTCTTATTTAGGCTAACAGAATTTAGATTACACATTGAATTACACATTAATTCACATAGGATTACAATGTGTGAAATTGTATGCGAAAGTTGTTTCTAAAATATCTTCAGGTGCATTTACACTCATGTCCATAAATTAAGGATAATGCAAAATCAGGCAAAGGAAGAGTTAGAAGCAAAACAAATTTGACTTATTTGTAAAGCTTATTTATTAAACAAAAGGTAAAGAGCAAAACAAGATGCTATATGTTTGATATTATTAAAAAAATTAGCGATTTTTTCTAACTGCAGCAAATTAAAAAAAAAACCTATTTACAAAAAACCAATATTACATGGTTGGTATGATTGTTAATACATTGTATGTCTCCCAGACGATGCAATGCAGTCGGTACAACGCCTAGGCATGCTGAGTATCAAATTATCGATCTGATCTTGGGGATATTACACCACTCAAACAGCAATGCTCTCCGAAGTTCCGGCAGACATGTAGGAGGAGGTTGACGGGCTGCAACTCGTCGGCCAAGCATGTCTCACACGTGCTCTACTGGATTCAAGTCCGGTGAGAATGCTGGCCAGTCCATACGGGTGATATCCTTCGATTGAAGGCATTCGCTCACGATGTTTGCACGGTGAGGACGGGCGTTGTCATCCATAAACACAAATTGTGCGCTCATGGCACCCCGAAACAAACGTACATGTTGTTCCAGAATGACGTCCCGATAGATCTCGCTTATCATGGTTCCAGTTTGAACATTCAGGTCAGTTCTGGAAACCAGAATAATTTCACTCCAAACGAGCACTCCTGCACCACCGTAACGGTGTCGTACAATGATGTTTTGTTGGTGGTAACGGGTACCTGGAGCTCTCCATATGAAAGTCCGACGAGAATCAGACTGCAAGCTAAACCTGGACTCATCGGAAAACATCACACAAGCCCACTGTTGCGGTGTCCACAATGCATACTCTCTACTCCAGGCTAACCGCAGGCGACAGTGAGTTGCATCTGTCAGGTCTGCGAACATATAGACCAATCTGTCCTAAGCGTCTGTACACGGTCTGCTTTGAAATTGACGTACCAGTGGCTGAAGAGAGCTGACGAGACAGGTCTGAGGCTGTGCTCTGCCTGTTTCTTTTGGCAGTAACTGCCAAATACCGGTCCTCATTCGGCGTTGTAACTCTGAGGCAACCTGTGCTGTAACGTCTACTCACATTACCATCATCTTGGAATCGTTGCCAAAGCCTGGAGATGACACTCTGGGCAATTCTAAGTTCGTCTGATACTTCCAGTTGGCTACGCCGACATTCCAGACGGCCGAAAATTCTACCACGTAAAAAATCATCCAAATGCGTCCTTTGTGTCATAACTATTCGGTTATTGCACTAAAATGCTTATAAAGCGCCTGCGAACAATTTTACTTCTTTGCCTGTATTCCTTATATATCACTCTCTTACACTCTCGTCATTGTGACGTACCATCGGTGTCATCTGGTTACTTCCTGAAATTTGCATTTGATTCTTCAAGATGTGTGTAGTGATTTTACAGGTGATATATTTATTTTAGAGTTCGATTTCCGCGTGACTCCGAATTATCCTTAATTTATGGACATGAGTGTAGTTTTCGATGCACGCCGTGCTGTTGGTATATTAGCATGTAAGCCAACTGCCATAGTCTTGCAAATTCGTCTTCTCACTCCGCTAAACCTTTTGTTCTTCTCTTCATACCACTGTTTTCCAGATAGCATGATTGCTTAATTTAGAAGAAAATCCTTAAAAAACACTTATAGTTTTCCTTTTCACAGAAGTTATCTCACGAATGTACAAAAATACTGCTTAACCAGACTGCTACCAGGCTGCTAGTAATATACACCATCTGCTGTGGGTAAACTGGAATGAATTTTAATACTTCTCAACACAGTTCTGAAAACTGTAATAAAAAACATGGGGAGAAAGTCCAAGTTTAAATATTCAGTAGTAGATATTTTTTACTCCTGCAGAAAAATCAAATGGTTCGGTCTTGTAAATCAAACGAGTTATACTTAACATGCAAGCGTGAACATTCCAGCCTGATTTGCAAGCAAAAACCTTTCGCGTCAGAGAGTCGCATTAAACTCATTGATGTCGAAACTGTTATGAATCCTTTTAATGAGGTCTACAAGGAAGGCTAGATTTTATACACAATTAAAGTAAAAAACAACGGTAAAAAATCTTTTTTTAATATGTGTATTACTGGACTTTGTATCCCAGAAACGTTTCCTCAAATGATCCATTTGCTGTAACTTACTTGTATAAACCTCGTAATATACTTTGTGGAACACGAGGAGTTGAAATTAGAGTTAACCAAAAAAATGCTTTTCGAAATTGTATTTACCGATTACCGACAGTGAATTGTGACAGTTTATGCATTCAGTTAGGAGAAGCCACAAGTAGAAAGAAAGAACAAAATCAGTTCCGTTTTAAATCACCCATTAAATACGAGAATAAAAATACAGAAGCTTTAGAAAGAGAAATAATTAGTGAGACCACTGTACTAACACCCAACCAAAAGATTGCAAATACATGCATAAATAAAGAGTTGCAATTAACAGGCACACTTCATTTTAGTTAACGTGGATGAAGAATTTTCATTACTTCTTGTGTTTGATATGCATTGGAAGATTGTTACCGGAAGGGCCTTCTAAATTCCTGAATCATTAGTAGAGGGAAAAGTTAAATTTGAGTGGTCTAATGTGCAGAACGGAAAACGCATGTAACACATCGGAAGCATTTAGTATCATATAGAATTTGATACAAGTTAAAAATAATTTAGAAATTGATTCGAAGACCGAATTGATGACGGTCTGACTAAAAAGTCTGATGACGTTATGTTCTGAAAAACCTTGTAAAGACCTAAGTTTGACTAACGTTTATTTTGTTTTAAAACTTTACTATCATCTATTACTTTCCACTTCCGGCCAGAATTAACGCGTGAATATGTTTATGCAAATTGTAATTGCTAACGCTTAAGTATTTAATTTGTGGCGTTTTGTCAAGAGCGTAGCAGAAGGAGAGAGAGTAAGTCATCTTGCCACGAGTCATCACGCGAGCTTGCTATCAATTACTGTCCGCCTTTAAGGCCAGAGGTTTTAATCCTCTTGAAAGCTAAAGACGTATTGTAACTTTCCGCAGCTTGCGTACTAAAGACGTAGTAATTTAAAAGGGCATTCTTAGTGTTAGTCATCTGTTTAAAATATTAAAAGTTAGCTCTTATTTAAATTTTAGTAAGTTAATAGTCTTATATTTTTACATTCAGGCCACAACTGGCTGGTCTTTGTGTCCCGGAGTGTGGGAGCGACTGTGAAAAGTGAAAAAAATAAAGGGTAATTTTAACCCTTCTCATCTTGTTGTCTTTGCTACTCCATAGGACATAGTTTGCAGTCAACTCACTGTGCAGTCAGGACACGTTATGTTCGCCAAACAGGTAAAAAGAAATATGAATCCTGATAGTTGCGCCCGAAGGAGAAGACTCATGGCCGACTTTCAAGAGGAAGTTGAAGAACCCGAGGTATCAGCCCAAAATTCAGAAATGCCAGCTGCCACCCTAGATTGATTTGGGTACATCGTCCAGACCATGCGAGCATCAATGAAGCCAGCAGCGAGCTTCGATGGGAATTCACCCGTGAATAACTTTTTGGAAAAATTAGATGACCACTTTATGTTGTATCCAGTCCATGAGTTCCAAAAAGTGACTTTGGCTACTAGCGCTTTGAGGGGTCAAGCGCTTAGTTGGTTCAAGTGAATCGAAAAAAAATCTTTTGGGCCAACCGGGAAGTCCTGCCTGTATACTTACGAAAATTTCAAGACCTCCTTAGTAAAGGCCTTCCCAGTAGTAAGAAATCGTACGGAATTGAAAGCAGAATTCTTCAGCGCATACCAGTAAAGAGTTGAGGACCTTTCAAGCTTCATTTTAAGAAAAATACAATTATTTAATTTTCTCTATGGAAGCCGTCCAGATCCTGAAATCATACAGAGCAGAGCAGAGCACTGAAGATGGACCCCCGTCCTGGGTCTGCCTTATCGGGGTGAGTGTGTCCAAACTCCAGAAGATCCCTTCATCGGCGACGCAGACCCCACAGTCCCTGCTCGGCTTTAAACGTTGTTCAGTAGGACTAAAAATACTAAATACAAGATAAGAACGTATATCAAATACTAAATACAAATCAAATAAAATACCAATCAAATACTGTCAAATACTAAATACCAATCAAATACTGTCAAATACTAAATACAAATCAAATACTATGAAATACTAAATACAAATCAAATACTAAATACAAATACTAAATACCAATCAAATACTATCAAATAAAAAATACAAAAATACAAAAATACTAAATACAAGATAAGAACGCTAGGACACCTTTGCCTCGGGGCACCACTCCCTCGGCTCAGAAGAACTACTCGGTGCTGCCTCACTCCGTCAGTCCCCGTCGCTGGAACTATGAGGACCAAATCCCCGACGACTAGGTCGGTGATCTCCGATCTAGCTCCACCACAGCAAGAGGAACAGACACGACAGTACCAGTACGGTTCCTGCCAAGCCTGAACCAACCTGAGAATAAACTCGGGTTCTAGTCCTGTGAAGCCAAATTATATACCCCCGTGGTTGAGACTGTCTAAGTACAGATCCTAGCCAGTACTTCCCAGGATTCCCTGAGTCAACCCCCGGGGGGGCCTGAAATCATACAAGTAACTTTGCCTAGGTTACTTCCCCAGGTACAAGCCTTTATCGAATTAAAGAATCCGACGACTTTGGAAAAGTTATTTGAGCTCGCAATCCAGTTTCACAGCAGAACAGCGGACATTGAAAGAAGAGACGCCAGTACGAGCAACAAAGCCAATTTGGTGCGCCAAGGCCCCAACACAGGCAAGATCACGGAAGCAAGTCGAATCGGTGGTCAAAGAAACTTGAATATTCAAAAACAGCCAGCGAACGTCGACAGCTCAAAAAAAAGCCAGACAAAAAGTTTGAAGGCCAGGGAAAAGGCCATTTTCTCTCTTTGTAATAGAGAATTTTTACCTTCGCCATTGTATTATCTACTGTTTTAATGAACTTCAATATTTGTGCAATGAAATTTATTTGCAGATTTGAAAATCATATATTAGATATGTAAATACTGTATTCAGTACTTCTGAGTACATCAAATAATACTCCAAAAATATTATGAATAAAACATGTTGTCGTCTGCCACAGAATATTTTTTAATAGTGGCAAAATTTACTGAAATATAGGAATTTTATCCCTTTTTTTGTAGCAAAGGCAATAAATAAAAATGACTCTGAAATGATTTATATCCAAACATATTTCTTGGCATTAACTACATTGTAAATTTAAGCAATTGTTATTTTCATTGTTATTTTCATTAACACTATCACCAAACTTCATTTCAAAGAAAACTAAATTTTCATGTAAACATATGGTCTATGTAAACATAATATGATAATTTAGAATGAGGCCCATTTTTAAAAGTCAAACTGTGATTTGTCAAGACCTGAATTCTAATCATATTAGTTATATAATAAATGATGATTATTATTATATTTATTTTCACACTGTTATCATTTCTATTACATTTTTCTGCTATATTAGAATTGATTAAAATTCTTCTTATAAAATCATTTTTAAAACCTCAAAATATGTCCTCCTCTGTGGACACATAACTAATTTTTTGTCAATCAAAATTTAAACGCCTACACTTTTATTCTTTCCATCAACTCTGCCCAAGCTGATTAGACCGAGTACTGGCAATTCAATCGTTGACACTGCATGTATCGTATTCCTCTTCATTGTTAACAACTGTTCTTTTGATGAGTTTCTGGTTTGCTTATTTTAGAAATTCTGCGTTTAGAAATCGAGCATAAATTAGGTTGTTTGGTTATTTAAATATGGCAAAGCACATGATGGTTATCTGCCTAAGGGAAGGAATGCTTTCATGGAGAACTTTTTGGAGGAAATGTGGCTAGTATTTATGTTGTACAAGAGGAGACGTATAAAAACTATGCAGCCAACTCGTTCACCTGGGTTGAACTCCGGAACAAACTACCAGTATTCAACAGTCTTTAACCATTTGGCCAGTGATGAGATCGCTTAAATTAGGAGCCAGGTTATTCTAATTTACTATTCGATTTGCAATTTAAGCTATTCTTATATTCTCAGGCACAATTAGAAGGATTTTGTTAACGAGTTATTTTTATCTACCAAGCTTTAGTGCAAATGAACGCTGAGTTACATTTGCTATTATTTATTCCCATGATGTTCTTGGAAACTAAGCTAAAGATGAGATGATGATTTTCTTCCTCCGTTAATCAACCTGGGAAGATTAAACTGATGTTTACTCTTTCTCAGGGTGAATAGTTTAGGTTTAGGTGACGTTTACCTTATAAGCTGAGTTGTTCAAAATAATGCTGCAATTTAAATATTTCATTGACTAGTTGACTTAAACAGCTAAGAATTCAACAGACAATTTTTAATCTTACGTTTTTCAGTCGAAAACCGTTGTATTACACGATAATGCATTTCCTAAATGGTGAATAACCATTTCGCAGTATCGTTTTGTCCTGAAAATATGTAGGTACGTTAATCGCCCCGCGCGTTTTCATGATTTGTCTCCTTGCGACTATACTCGCTTCTGAAAAAGTATAGTGCCCTTTAAACGAAAGTTTTTCTGCCACAAACAGACTTCTACAAGCTTTCAAGTCAAAATGACTATTGAAACATGTTATTTGAATCTGATACTGATTTAAAATCGAGTTTTTAATATTTGTTTTTTAAGGGATGTGTTTCTTCGATTAATTTACTGAACTGCACTATATTAGAATTCATTCTTTGCCTCTTTCCGCACAAACGAAATTCTTATACCCGATATGCCAATTTTAGAGGGAATAGTTTTAAACTACGTGTTTAACAATATAAACTAAATTTCAGAGTTCGAAGAAAACCTTCGAACATCTTAATAAAAATATATGAAATATAAATTTTTATGTTAACCCTCTTACAAAGACTGCTTCAAATAGCTAGTTTTTCCTTATATTATTCGAAACATTTCTTTTAAATATGTTTTTTAATATGTCATTTACTAGGTTTAAAAGTTATTAAAAGTATGTGATTTAGAATACTTACATCGGGTATTAATATAGGATCACTAGATGAGACAGTATAAACGCTGAATTCGTTTGAACAAAAATGTTTGGGAGAAGCTTTATTCCCATATAATTTGGCAAGCACATTTTTGACTCCGCTATTTGTCCTCCAAGTTTTATTTCAAGCTTAATTTGCAGTTAAAATGTCTAGAAAATGATAAGTTGTCTTCCTGAAAGATAAACAAAAGTTTTAAAGGAATACAATAAGAATACGAAATTTAGGGAAATATAACTGTCGGAAAAACTGGGCATTCTTCTGTCGATATTGAAAACAAATGTTTCTGAAGGAAAACAATTAGGAAAAAAAGCAACACTTCGCGGAAAACAGCTTCAGAGAAACTGCTTGTTCAAGGCAAAATATCTAGAACTTCAAACCATATTTTGCTGAGCAATTTAAATTACGTTATAGAAATGTTATATCATATCATAAATGAAGAACCCAAAGAAGTCTCAGCAGAATTTGTTGAAGATTCAAGATTTTATCCATAGAACTTTATAGATATCAGACAAAAATATTTTCACTGTCGATGAAACTAGTCGTTTCTTTCAGCTCCTGCCTTAAAAATGGCTAATCTCTGAGGATGTTGAGTATCATGAACAGAATCACTTAACTATTTTACTTTGGTCAAATACTAAAAAAAAAAACGGAGAACGACACTCTACTTATAAGAATTTCAGAGGAAACAAGCTGTTTCAAAAGCGAGTATGGTATACAGCGAATAAAAAAGGGAGGGTGATTTCGGATATATTTGTTCAATGATTCAAGAAAACCATTAAGGCATTAAGATTTTTGAGGCAATAAGTCATGAAAAAGAAAAATTCAAGGCATTAAGTGAATGAAGTATTTTTTAATTAATTAATTTTTTATTTTATTAACCCAAAGGACGTTAACCTATAAGGGCTATTAATTTCGTTTTCACTTTTCAAACTATTGCCGCCAAATATTACAGCCTAATTTGATGCTGTAAATAAATAATGGTATTAACATCAAAGATATTATTTTATCTAAAGTGACCACTTCCTCAGAAGACCAGAATTTCTTAGAATCATTAATGGCCATCTTCCGAAGGTTTCAATGTATTTATTAGTCCGAAGGGGCTTTGTCCCTGAAGGACTATTGTTTTAGTTTTGCGATTTTACGTCGAATCACTCTGAATGTTCGTTTTACTTTTCAAATTGTTGCCAACAAATATTATCGCCCTGTATTATATTTGAAGAAATTAAATAATGAAGAATTTGCATAAATGTATGTATGTTTCTCGCATTGTGATAAAACAATGGTATCTAGAGCCACTCAAATTTTCAATAACGTAATCCTCCACCGAATATGGGCATCTGGAAGCCATAATTTGGAATTTGGAATTTGTTTTATTACCTATTTCTTATTTTTACAGACATTAAAGAATTTTTGTTAATCATCTCAACGATTTTAAAATGAGTAATAACAACACTGTATGGAGAAAAAAAAAATATCTCCAGCACGCGAGACTGTGTATGGGAAATTCTAAAGCTATGTTCATTTTAAAATTATTGTGCGATATTTCTGTTGAATTGAATTTTATGGTTTAAGTGCCAAGAACATGATATTTAATAAATAAAGGTAACGCACAAAACATTAAAAAACGCCCCTTTGGGCGTACTGTAAAATCTGAAAGCGTTTAGATTTTATACATATATATATATATTCTTTTATTTATTTACTTATTTTCATAAAATTTATTCTATTTGATTTTTGCGATTTAAAACACGAAAAATTTAAACGCATTCGGAAATACGGGTGATATTTCAACAAACTAAGTATAGGGTGATAAAATTGTGCATGACAACAGCACAGTAATAAAATTATGGAAAACTGTTTGCATGTATATCATTCTAAATTAAAATATAAATTATACATCTTTCTCATTTATATATATTTTCTGAACAGCCCATCAAATGATATATCAACCGTGTTTTACGGTACTTTCTCTTTAAATGCAGAATGTAATTTTCAAAAACATCGGGAAGAATACTGAGTCACAAAGTATTTTTTAGAAAGAAATGCTATTCAAATAAATAAAATTGAATTAAAAAAGAGCATTTATAGAAGCAAACATGCTTAAATTACAAAATGGGAATGAATAAATTGAAATTTTTAAATTAATGATTTTAAGAACTATAATTCAATCATACAATTCAAACAATGAAAGTAAAGTTCTTTAACAAATAAAATAATCTAAAAATAGTAACTGGGATTAAAAAATATAATAACATAAAAATATTTCTAAGAAAAGGAGAAACGAGGTATTTTTTAATTTTTTTCCTCATGTTTGGAATGAAAAGAAAAGCGAAAAGATTAACATAACTGAGAAGTTCGCTAAGTGAATTACTTTTGCTTGAAATCAGAAAATTGTGGCGAACTACATTTTGAAATTACTTTGTAAGTTTCTAACCAAATTTCACAAAATCTGGTTTTTATGTATAACTTGAATTGCAGAATCTAAACTGGTATAAAAATTGGCATGTATTTCAGAGAAAGTTCATTTTTAATCAAAATATGTATGTTAGAGAAAAGTTGTATATAATCTAATACTGTATATAATCTATTATCCCATGTAATATTGGATATATATAGCCTAAATTGCAAGACATGAAAAGCGAAGCTGAATTTTCTCAATCGGCTGAGGAGAAAGGGAGATATAAAAATGTATCATTTCTCCTCCCCTTTTTTTTTTTTTTTTGAAAATTTTAATTGAGTTGGTTTATCTTGGTCTACAGCTTGAAAGTGCGTAAGGTATATTTTAATTTTATAACAGTTCTTTTTAAGTTAATGCATCTGTCCTATCTTACCTAGCTTCAACTTACAACTCCCTACCAGAATGAGATTTTAGAATTGCGTTAAATGCAAATGGGAAAGAGAATAGTATTTAAATCAAGTTCAACTGGCTTCGACAGAGAGAGTGAGAATTTCTGAGTAGCGCGCGTTTGCCTTTGGGCTACGTCTCTCTAAGCTGTTGGTACGCTCGGCCGTATTACGCGCCTTTTGATAGTTCGCTGGCTAATTTAATATTGAGGGCTAACTAGTTTAGAACTGTGTTAGCTTCGGCTAAATATCTTTAGTTAGTCATTAACTAATTCTTATTTCTTACATTTTTAGCCCATGTGGAGGCCAAAGGAAACGTACGTCCAAAGAAAGGGGTCGATTGTTAATCTTATTTTGAGCAAATAAGGGTAATCAACCCTTCTTAAGTTTATGTTTCTCTCCTTGAACTTAAGCGATTATTCGCTTAGTAGCTCACTAGGTTCCTCGACACTTAATTTGACAGAATATAAAAGTGAGGAACCCTACAAGTGTTCTTAAGAATATCACTTTAAAATTAATTTTTTATACCAGTATAAGCATTTTATTCAAAAGTAAAAAATAAAAGGACGTTAAAAAAAGTCATAAATTTTATCGTTAAATAATTGCTTTAAATATCGTATAAAATTACATTTTAAGTAAACACCAGTCGAAAACTGCCATTATGCTGTTACTGCTTAACCGATTGTGAAAAGGCATGAAAAGCCTATCAAATTGAATGGAGGCATTCGGAGAAAAATTTTTAAGGAACGCAACTTTCATCCACTTAACATACGGAGGAAGGACACGAAAATATCCATGCAATCAGTCTGTTCACCGGGATTAGAAGATTAGAATCTGAGTCGTACTACCTGTACCTGTTGTCTTATCCACTCGTTTACCTCAATAATATTACAAAAAATTACATTGGTTTTATTTGATCCATTCATAAACAATACACAACTACAGTTTCTAATGTTAAGTTAAACGTGTTAATATCAGGTAAATATTCGTTATTACTTTCTACCTGAAGAAATATTATTGTTTTCGCAAAATGAAAGTAATAAAAACTTGCTTAAAAAAATTGTGCAAACAATTTAACTCTTTGCACATGTGCAATTGAATATGACTCGTTACAGAGTTGAGGCATAGCATCTAAGTTCTGTCTGGTTTGTTTATGAATGCTTAACACTGTATTGCTAAATGGCAGCTCGCTAATTTTGCGATCAAAGACATAAATGAGGTAAACCTTTTTGCTCCTCATGCGCCTGATGGATGCTGTCTGTTTTTATGGACTATTTCCATGCCTTCATTAGCAGCGGTTGGAACTTGGCACGCACGTTCGATAGAAAGAATGGGTTCCTTTTTAACCCCGAGCCGTCTTATACTCCGACATGAAACCTGGAGGCGAAGAAGCTTTGGCGAAGGTCGGACATTTCGCATTTGTCAAAATGTATCAGCCTCCTGGACAGCTGTGAGCTAATTGCTCCTTGTGCCGACAGTGGCGGCTAGATGCCAGTCTACTACTGTGTATTATTATCCACGTCTCAGCCTTTTTGGCAGATAAGCATTAAAATTTATGTTCTATACGACTTCAACTGCTCTTCTCATAAAACTGGAAATGGTAAACACATTATGAAATGAATTGTTAGATTTATTCAAGCTGTTTATTACAATTAAAAGTAGCTGTTGCACATACTGCGTATGCTATAACTAATTTTATTTTATTTGTGCTACTCAATGAAAATAAAAATCAAACCTGACAAACACTGCACGGTAGAAATAACTATTTTTATACATAAAGTACTAAATGGTTCTAAAACACATCCTACAAATGAGAAAAAGTATACAAATTTTAAACCCAGGATGAAAAGATATACGTATATATTTATATATGATAATAAAAACAAATTTAGAAGTAATGAG
>KK114990.1:125754-143713 GCA_000611955.2 Stegodyphus mimosarum | reverse complement strand
ATTTTGATTGATGTCGTAGAATGCTGAGATGCCGATCCACACTTAATAAGAAATTTGGCAGTCGAGGCAGATTAACGCTTCATTTTACTTTCAGTAAACATATTGCGGTCACAAATAACTTTGCACATTATTTGTGACTATATCAAGAGGTTTACATTTTTGATAACTTTGCAGCAAGAAGGAAGCAGGAGACAGCAGTCCAACTAGGCCGAAGACTAGCGAGCCAGTACGTTACGTTCGGGGTGAAATCTTAATTCAGACTGAGTTAGTTTTGGTTTACAATGCATTTTGATTGGATAGTTAATATTGCTATAAAATTACTATTAGCTATTCGAGTTTTAGTTCCATTTACATCACCAGAATTATGTGAGAGTCATATGACATAGATTAATCTAGAAATGACGCAGTGCAGAGAAGGGTTACTATTTTTAGAATTCAGAAGGGAAATTTACGTGTTAATTTAATCTTTTACATATTCTTTATTTTCTTACATATAAGTAAGATAAAAAGTATAATTTAAACTAGTAGTAACCCTTTAATTCTCCCTCTCTGTTCTAAAAATCGTAATAACTTCTCTGGACTGCTTTATTTCTAGATCAGTCTATCTTGCATGCCTTGCGCAACGCTGATGACGTAGTTATTTCGAAACCTAAACCCTAAGAACTGAAACCTTACTAACTTAAACCAAAACCTTCCTCTTAACAGACTGCCAGATTGGATAAATGCGCAGCTAGCTTATAGCTCTGTTGCCGCTCGGGCGCCATTTCATTTCGCTTGTGCTTTGTCGTACTGCTAACTACGGCGTTATTTAAAATGTGATACTGTATATAAAATTGTGGTGTGCGTATTGCGCCCATCATTATGTGTAATGAAAAATAGGATTTCGATAATGAGTTCGTATCAAGGAACAAAAATTATGCTCAATTCGGCTACGTCTGTCTACAAGTCTCTCCTTCGAGTGTCACCTTTCTAATTATGTAGCCGTCTCTCCAATTTTTTATCATATATATATATATATATATATATATATATATTATGAATTTCAGGATAGCATTCAGGACAATTACATAAAAGCAAATTTCATAGAAAAGTTATTTATATTCTGCTTAAATATTGGACTTCATATGATAATGTATTGAACTTCAAGGTCGAAATATTATCATTGAATTGAAATAATTCTGAGATTTCACGATCGGTATTAATTTCAAGAGAATGAGTTCTTCAAGCGAATGAGTTTCATACCTAAACTTTTCTTTGTTAACTTTTTTAATTGTATAGTGTTGTTAGTAAAAGTTATGCTATTAAAAGCCGAAAAAAATGCACTATGTTTGCAGATGTTAAGTATTATAGACTATATTTGCAAATATAGTTATTTTAACGAATTATTAAAAGCCAAATTTAAAAGACTAAGCCCTCTTTTTCATTATTAAAAATTTAATAGTTTATTTCATTTTTTTGTCTGGTATCCTCAATTCACAATGTCTGTTTCACTGATTCTGTTACTTTCTATTTTACTGAGGTCTCTACTTCCCGATTCAGAAGACTCATTTCACACTTTAAAGTCTACAAAGCTGACAGAAAGAATTTAACTATTTTATGGTGGAAAAACTACCTACTCAAACATATACTTGTAATGACTGGAGTGAGAGGAAAAGAAAGATAATCCATTTTACAGAAAACATTTTTCGAAGATAATAACATCAGATTCGTGAAACAATGCAGAAAATATGCAGGCGTACCTCAAACCTTTGAAAGACCCTTTTGAAGCTTGGATCTTGAGTGAGTTTGAATGCGTATTGAATGTGTGTAATGTGAATAAAAACTACACATCTTAAAGCAATACGAAGTCTTCAGAGATTTAACATGCTACAGAGAACTAAAATTCGTATTTCAAAACCAAAGTCTACTGCTTATAAGCTACTGCTAACCAAAATCTGCTGTGTGCAAGTTGAATTCAAAATCTTGGATTAAAAAGCAAAATTACTGCTTCTCTCTTCCTTAACTGCGCGTCCCTGTAAAGCAAATATCTTTTTCTGTACAGGAACCAAAACAATACAGTAAACCCTTGCCGAACGCAGACTAGCGGAACGTGAATTTGCATATACGGGTTATCTTAATTACCTCCACTCAATTTCTCCAACGCGATAATTTCAATTATACGCGGTTGATACGATTATACACGGTTGATGCGGTTATACGCGGTTCAGAGTTGGCCAAGTTGCGATAGACTTCTTTGATGACTGGTTTGGCAATCCATTCATTAAAAACATCAAATATTGCTTAGAACAGAAAAACTTCAGCTTTAAAGTTCTACTCATTCTCGATAATGCTCCAGTACATGGTGCTGAAGCTCTCACAACATTGCATGTAAATAATGTACAAGTCTTCTTCCTTCCAACGAACACCCTTCTCTTAATCTAACTAATGAATCAAAGAATCCTAAAAATATTCAAAGCCTATTATGTCAGGAAGGTATACATCTGTTCAAATAAAGCACTAGATGAAGGAATACATGACACATTAAAGGAATTTTGGAAACAATTCATTATAAGACACTGCATATAAATAATGAAACTGGCTTGGAAAGAAGTGAATTCATCAACAATGTATGGTTGCTGGCATCAGCTCTTGCTAGAAGTTGTGAATAATTTTTTAAGAGATTTCTATCGATTGAAAATGAGGCCAAGAAAATCGTACAAACTGCAAAATCAAAATGGTAGCAAAGTATTTTCAGACATGGAAAAGGAGAAATCAAAGAATTAGTCAAGAATGACGATCATCAAATGAGAAAGGAAAAACTGGATGATCTTACTATACTAACCAACGTGTAACTTCATGAGAGGTACTGAAAAACTTTGCACTCCTTACCGCGAAATGTTTAATGAGTTCATTACACATTGTTCAAAGCAAAAATGAGAACTGTTAAAAAATAACCGTATCATGTATCTACTTATTAAGCAGTAATAGAAATCCTTTCAATTAACGTTTTTTCGTTAAGTCTCACAACATTTAGGCTTGTGTAAATTATACATACTTCCTTAATTTAAACTTACCCAACTCATGTTTTAGAGAGTTCACTTTGAAACTTAGAGAGTGAACTTTCCGTTGAGAATTAACTTTGCGATTTTGCGGTACGCGCAGTGTGTTTAATGATGTAATCCTCGCGTTCGGAAAGGATTTACTGCATACAAAATCCGCGTCAATACAGAATATAGCACTCGCCTGCAATTATCAAAAGTTTAACCTAAAATTAGAAAACTGTTTATAAAAATGCAAATGTGTCACTAAATGTTTCCTCGTGTTTTTGTACTGCCTCTTAATTAAGAACAACAGTGAGCTATAGTTGCGTAACAGTAAAATTGAATTCTTCTTCCGTAACGAGCAATAAAAATTTCAGATGAGAAGTAATAAACGAGTGTGTATTTGAATCGCAATGCAAGGCTTGCCGGAGCCAAATTTATTGTAAGTACTTTAATGAGTCTTTCAACAATAATGTAAAATATGCCTTGTAACACAAATTGGTTTGATGTATTGAGCTTTGTAAGAACCTGTATGTAAGGCTAACAGTATCAAACTGATAATAGATACAGATATTATATTTCTTTCAGATAAATAATAAATATACATTACCAATCTAAAAATATTGAACTTTATAAGAATATGTATGTTTGGTTAACAGGATCACGCTAAGAATAAATAGAGATATTATATTTCCTTAAGATAAATAACAAATACAGATAATCAGTTTAAAATTTTAAAACATAATTTCATTTCATGGATATTTCACAACTGTTTTCATATCTCCGTTCCTTGCTATTTATACGGTTTTCCTACCCCTGCAATGCTATTCTTAAACCTCATTAGCTTGTAAGACATAGGATAAGCCTAAGGGGCCTCCGTTATAGGAATTGATTCTAAAAAGGGCTCTGCGAGTCAAGTTTGAGAACCGTTGCTCTAGAACTTACAAAAGAGGGAGTGATCTAACGGATTTGTTTCAGTCGTAAGTGACACATATTTCTTTGATAAATGTGTATCTCGTGAATCTACAGGTAACAACTACACCCACATGCTCTCGGACTGTCACGCAATAAATGTATTAGGAAATTCCGGAAATGGAAGCATATGTAGGGGTTGTCTCCTCGCTTAACTTCCTAACAATTCTGTTCTCTTGAGTTATCCCCTCTTTCTCGCTTTTTACGTAAATGAAAGCAAGAAGAAAACAGTTTTTCAAATATATAAAATTTTTTTCATTCTTCTTGTTCACAGTTAACATATATTCAGTAGGCATTGTTTGCTAATGTGATAGCACTTGAAACATTAAAGCAAAAAGATTAAAAACTAATAACGGGCGTCTTTTTAATTTTATTTGTGAATTTTGATTTTTTAATCCAAATGAATTATACGCTAGTATTTCATTAAAATTAAATTACAGTATATCCTCAGTATGACAAAGTGTTTGTATTCCTAGCAAACGTCACGTTATACGAAACCGTGCCGAAGCTGCTCATAAATGCTATACTCAACAAAGAAATAATGCAAAAGTTAAACTCCCAAATTAAAAAAGAGTGCACTCATAACATGTAAAAGCTGTCATCGTTCCAAATTCTGAAAACATTTTCCAGCTCCAGTATTACTAGCTTTCAGGAAGGAACAGTCTTTATTCCGAAAATAAAACATTCTGCAGCAACAAGTCACCTAAATTTCTGTTCATGTACCTGCCCGATTTAATTTCTTTTCTAATTTAAATTTAAGATTTTAGTTCATGCATTTCTCCTTTATTCCGGAAAAATAAAATATCTTTCAGAGAATATGATTTTACTAAAAGCACGAAGAAATTTAAAAAATTCTTTACTGTACACCGAAAGAATTTTGAAACTGCATAAAGGGTAAAACAAAAAGAACCATGTTGTATATTATTTAACAGTAAGCTTATGATAAAAAGAAACTTCGTTCTAGAGATCTAATATTATTTAGAGATTTTCTCTGTTGTTTAGCAGTGTTAAGAGGGAATTGCATTGGTTTAAGGGTTAGGCCTCTACTCATCTGGTCAAATCAATGTTTAACCATAAGGTAACATTGGAACCAGCCATGCTCCCTTTACGCATCACACTAATTTTAAAAGACGTTAACTAACCCAAATTTAACTAACTCAATCATTTTAAAAGTTTAGGAATTCTGTAATCAAAAAAGTTTAAAATAAAATATAAAGTAAGGTAATTCAGAGAAACCAAGTTTTATAAATCATTACTTTTGTAAAAATTAGAACTACAGTGATGGTCACAAAAATTTAAAATAAACTTGTGTAGCCAGACAAACTGCTTAAAAATCACTAAACCTTCACAATACTGACGCCCAAAAAGGGGGCGTTTTTTTAACGTTTGTGTGTTGCTTTTATTTATTAAATACCATGTTCTTCGCACTCAAATCACATAAAACTAAATTCAAAAGCAATATCACAAAATGTATAAAAGCTGCATATCATAAGAATTTTCGATATATAGTCACAACGGACTTGAGGTAATTTTTTTTATAATGCTGCCATTGCTCGCTATTGCTGCCATTGCTCGCCATTGCTGTTAATCAAAAATTCGTTAAGGTTTTACAAAATAAGAAATAGTTAATAAAACAAATTCGAAATTCAAAATTTCGAGCGGCCAGGTGCCCACGTTCGGGTGGAGGATTACGTTATTCAAAATTTGATGGTTTTAGGTACCGTCGTTTATTCACAATGCGAGAAACACACGTACATTCATGCAGATTCTTCATCATTTAATTTCTTTAAATTTCATATAGCGCGATAATACTTGGTTTCAACAGTTTAAAAAGTAATTCGCCGTTTATAGTTAACCGCCACAAAATGCAGTTTTGAGACTAATAGCTCTTCTGAGCTAAAGCTCCTTTGTGCTAATAATCAGAAATAATCCACGAAATAGATCTAAAGGGATAGTCACTTTACCCATTAGATCTGAAACACAAATCAATAAATCACAGGCACACAATTTAATGAGTAATATGAAATGAAAATAACTGTTGTTAGGCTAAAATTGGTAAAATAAAATTTATCACTCACAGTGCTTAATATACCTACTATCTATATTATTAATAATTATTTTCATCATTTTTTGTAAAACTATTGTATAATTATACTCGAAAGAAGCTTACGCATATTATAATCTGGAAAATATATAATTAGATCATATTCCTAGCACTTTGTACTCCTTTCATTAGATTATATTCCTATTCCAAGCATAAATATTAATCTTCAAGTTGCGAAATTTCGTTTTGTCAATTAAAATTGAAGAGAATTAAATGCTGTACAATTTCAAGAGATCAATTTTCTGTGCTAAAATTAATCACTGAAGACACATACCAATTGTCAAGCTTTGTAAAGTTAGCATTCATATCATTCTTTTCTTAACAGTATTCCTTTTTTAAGCTCATTCATTCTCCATATTACTTTTTCCAAATCAGTCTTTGTCACTTAAAGAGAAAACGAATTCAATAAAAGGACGTAATATGCATCAGTAACGTTTTTTGTGTAATATGAACTTGCTTCGCTTAAAATGTGACATAATATAAACATTAATACTCGTGTATTAATGTTTATATTATTTCACATTTACATTCGTTACTGAGTTAAAAACGCAGATTCAGAGGAAAAATGGACCACACATTTACGCAATTCCTATATTGTTTCAATTATATCTTACAAATACATATTATTTTAAATATGCATACAGTTGCTACTTATTCGATACTATTTCAAGCTGAACTCCCTATACCTGTTATTCGACTTAAATTGGAACATAATCACGCTGAGATCGTCTGCGTTTAATCTTTTGAATTTGGCTAATGAGAAACTGGCGTTTTGTTCAGGATCTTCAAGGTAAAGTGAGTGACGACATTTGATTGAATACTAAGATAAGGCTAAAAAAAGAGGAAACAGCTTTGAAGCCCTTCCGCTTTGTTTCAGAGTTTGAATGATAGCTCTGTCGAATAAAATGAAAAAATTTCCACATTTTTTAAGGTATTTAGTCAAAAGCATGCTTTCTCACCCTATTAAACTGCCTTTTACTATATCGACATGGCGAATTTTGATGATGACTCAAAAGCTGATGTCTAACTGTCTAAAAAGAAATGCAACTTAGTGAATTAAATATCATTTTCTCCAACATTTAACTTAACTATCTTCATAAATCAATCGCAACTTTGAAGAAATTTAGAGATGAAATAACAAAAGCTGCGTATTTATTAAACACTTCAAATTTATCCATTCATCTGTTAAAAAAAAATAATTTAATGGAAAATATTTCTCAAACATCTGAAAACTGAACTTTATATTTTTCCATGATTTTTATTTAATGCAAATACCATTTTTATTATGTTGCTTTAGTTAGCAGCTTAGAAATACATCAAACAGTCGGAGCCAATAAAAGATACCATATTATCAACTAGTTACAATTAGTTACCTTATACATGTTTTGAATTTTCTTTTGAAATAAAGTTATTGGATTGATTCAATAATGACTTTTTTCCATGCGTATCGACATCCGGCTAAGTAGAGAAAAATTAACAATTAACATCTGAGTTTGTTGGCGAATGTTACACCTTTTATGACCATTACGTTTCTTTTCCCTATGAAGGTCAAATAGTAATTCTTGAGATCGGTTTGCTGATAAATTTGTTGTTCGCATTGGGTTATGGAGGAGAGTGCGAAAATCAGGGTAGAATTATCAAAAAACCTTAATTAAAAATAAGAAGAATTTTAAAAGGAATTTTTCCCATAATTGGCGCAGAAGAATGCGGAATATAAAAGAAACAATATGAAGGGGAATTGGAGAAAAGTTGTCAAAATTTACTTTGGAATGACAGAGTGCATTAATTTGAAGACAAACAGATTCGTGACGATATTATTTTGCTTTGTAAAGCGCGTTTACTACTAAAAATGGAATCACTTCTAAAAATTCTTGTTGTGGATACCCTTCCCACACATATACACATAAAATACAGACATATAAGCGTATTCTTAAATTCACACAAGAATTGAATAGTATCATAGTGGGTAAAACCATGAAATAAAATAAAGAGCAGAACGATATCTGAAGTAATCTTCATCTAAATCCGGTAATGATACCGAGTTTAAATATTTCTAACTCAAAACTGATATAGCAAGAATTCAATATGTGAACGTGCCCTCACGACTTGCTATCCACGCTATTCCACTTCACATGTAATCTGTGCAGACAAGTAAGTGGCCTCCATCGACAATAATCCCATTTTTAGGGATGTTGGAATAAGATTTCGTCATTACCGATGTCATGTCACGTGTCCTCCAATATAACAGCGTAGGCGCAGAGCGCGTTTTTGTTTCCGTATCCACCTGATCTATGATAGCGGCAAAGAGGACTGATCGCTACTACCGTTGGTCACCTATACCACACAAACGATTGATTTACGACGAAAAGACTACCCCCCACGAGTTTTCCAATTCCGATGTTGTGTTTTGTCGTGAAAATCGCAAGATTTCGAAACCGCTGCATTTGAAAAATCAGAGCCACACCTACGTCAGGCTGGAGGAATTGGAGCCTAGAATTATCACACCTACGATCGCTTAGGAGGGGGGGAGGCGGCAATAAGGAACGAGAAAACCGTAAGAACGCTTCGGGGTCGTTATCTGTTACCAAATAGAGACATTTATGCTAGTTTGACGATGGTTGAACAGATGTTCATAAGTCTTTCCCCCCTCTCTTTCTTTAAGAAAATGGGAAACGCGTTATTGTTAATTTAGAAAATAATATCTTACAAAAGAAGCACAATTTCCGCAAATGCCATATTTCGTAAAGAGACATACTTTTTTTCCATACAAAAGCCTTTGTGTTCTATGTTGTTTATATTGCAGACCGTTATCATATATTATTGCTTATTATATGTAAATAGATGCAGTACTATATATGGTAAAGAAGGATAATTTTGCCTTCTTACTTTAAGAAATAGGGAATTGATATTTGATACACAGAATTTTGCTTTCATCGTGTGTCATCAAAATATCTATATCCATGTTTACTAAATGCTCAAATATCGTCATCGCTTTCATCGAAGCATAAAAGACTACAGCTGTTGCTACTGTGCAGCTCCAAATATCAAAATCATACGAAAGTACGAACAACAAAAATATAAGGATTGCTTAATGACATAAGAATTCGGAAAAAAAAATTACTGTCAAACAAATCATGTGAAATTCTGTAATTAAATCTCGAAAGACAGTAAAATCCCTTATAGCCGACACTCAGTTAACCGGCAATATCATGTTTCTAATTTGTTTCAATTTTAATTTCTATGTAATTATCCATATTATTATTATTATTATTATTATTATTATTTTGTGTATGTATTTAACTAGATTTTGTATCTTGTTTTGTCCAATTCTATTTAAGTAACAGCTGAAATTTTCTCAGTACCCAATACAGCAGTTGAGATACGTCCCATTATATTCTAATAGGACTACATAACAAATTTTGTTTTCTGGTTGATGAGATTTTTCATAATTTTGCACAAGTCCATGTCATTTTTAGACAAAAAAGCAGGCCTGCAAAAGAGGGGAATCAGTTTCAATTTTGGAATTACTTTAGATTTGGAGTTCCTTTGGTTGCAATTTTACAGCTAGCTCTATGGATTCTAATTCGTGCAAACAAGACCACTGAATAACAATTAAATTAAATTTTGATAAGTCTCTACTTGAGTTTTAGCATAAAATTGTAATACAGAGTTTACTTGATTATGCATTAATTTTAAAATAAACTTTAGATATCGAGTAATTCACAATTAAATCTTTACTCTAAGAGAAACTGCAAATCTTTCAGCTGCAGCTTACTGTTTTGGATAGAATTTCTGAAGAATCTTCCTGATTGATCTGATCAAACAGCAACTCCTTTTTTCTAGCGGCTCCATCGTTGAACTCGCTTTAGACACACCTAGATACAGACTTGTCCTGACGTTCTTCAGACAGACTTGTATGGTCCCGGTTAAAATCTATTTATGTTCCTATGCTTGTCTAATAGATTTTTTATTAGATCTACATAACTACTTTTCATTAGATCTACATAACTACTTTTTATTAGATCTACATAACTACTAAAAATCTACTTAACTTTCTGGAAGGAACGTGCTGCGTTACTAAGTGATAGTAAAAGTGCAAATTAAAAACCAGTTTGTTAGTTAAATAGACTAAATTGTCGCACTATAGCTAGCTCAAAAGCAAGAGCTCGATAACATAATGTCCAATCCTCAGTTCAATGTGCGAGATACTGACTTTAAGCGGCTTATAAGTGTAAATCACTTATAAGCCGCTTAAAGTCGGCATCATTGTAAATTTCACAGCAAATGATCTAGCTTTTTATTTGTTTATTTATTGCAATGATCTAGCTTTTTATTTATTTATAAAGCTAGATCATTTGCAAATGATCTAGCTTTTTATTTGTTTATTTATTGCAATGTTTATTCTCGCTTTATGAAGCTTATCTTCGCACTCTTAATAATATATTTCGTTGTTGCCTTCATTTGGATTATTAGGCTTCATTCAGACAACACTGTTGCCGTCATAAAGCTTTGTGGTTTAAAGAATAAAAGTCATTAAGCTCACCATTAACACCTGTTTAACAGGGTTTCAGCCGTAGCCAGTCAGGGAAAGGAAAGTTGGGCATGCGTAAATGTGTAGCTGACTCAGCGAAATCGTCGACCGATGTTTGCTTCGCTATAATTGGTGGCTGTTATACCTACTTGGCATAAAGTTTAAAAGTTATGTTTAAAAGTTAAGTATAAAAGAACTTTTATGCAAAATCCTTAAACCAATGATGTAGCAAGGTATAGTTGCTTAACAACAATGCTCGACTTAGACATCTTTATGACTTTAAAAACACTGTGTAAACAAAGCTTTAGACTTAAAACTACAATAGAGGGTCATGTTTCTCCTTTACATTCTGTCTTTTATTTGGAAGCCCTTATTACTCTTTCATATTAAACTCTTATGAATATTCCTACTTAAATAGCGTAAAATAGTTGATATTTCAATATAAATCAATTAAAATTGGAATTCGTATAGAATGAAGAAATAGGGAACGGTTAGATTTTGCTGTCTATTGTAAAAAAAATATTCCAGTTTCATGTGCTTCAAAGCTAGAACTTTATTCATATGAGGTATGTTACCGAGCTTCAGACTCAAAAAATTCAAAAAAAGCGTACACCCTGCAAGACGAATAAAATTACTTAACTGCACGCTGGAATTAATTTCGAGGAGAATTACGTATAGTATGCATGAGTACATGGACTTTCTTTAAATGATGGCGGTATGTCTCATTAAATTTTTCCTCGTTCTTTAGTTACACTTTCCGGCTGTTTTCTTAACGATGCTAAAACGGAATGAGGAAGCATTACTGTTGTTTGAAGAGGGAAAAAACCCTAAACTTTTTTTTATACTTGAAAAAACATTGAAAGTTTTGCTTTTCTTTACTCGAAAAAATTTTGAAGGTTTCAGTTTCTTTATTTACTAAATTATATTTAGTATACGGAGTTCTAAAAGGAAGTCTGTCGCATTTGTTCCAACTCAATTCAATGAAATTTTATATGGTGATAATAGCTAGAAATTTTACTTGTAATTTAAATAATAATATTAATAATGAAATCATGATAATTTTGTGCCTTTTTAAGTTAAATTTATTTTAACACTTCAAATATTTCAATTACCTGGGATCACTAATCACTCGGATGGTAGAAAGATCGAAAAATTTGGGTCGTCTTTTTTCTGTACTTCAAATTCATATTTACTATAAAGAATGAAATGTATTTTAAATGTGCGGATAATTGTAAATTTGTACAAATTGTACAAATTTTAACTGTACAGATATTATATTCATGAAGAAAAAGGAAAAATATTGGTCTGTGTAATCCCCCTACAAGCATTTTTTGTTTTTCAGGTTCTGTGTTTAATGGTACATGTGGATGCGTGTGTACAGTTGGGATGATGTGACTAGTAAAATAAGTTTAAAGTAATGGCTTTAAAAAAGTATTAAACTGCTGTTGAATGCATGTGCAGCTTACTCATTTTGAAGAAAACGTTCAAAACTGCTTATGTAAGTAAGAATTTAGAATTTTCGTATAAAATATCTAATTGCTGGTAATTTCATTTGTTCTTCCCCTGCACATGTTATACTTCATTAATTACCGGAGACACCCCCAGCAAGAATAAGTGCGACTTTGTAGGATATGAACGAACTGTGAAACATGTGTATCTGGAAATCTGAGTTGAAATCTTCATATAAGTACGGTATTTAATTTCAAAAAAGATTACTTAATTAAAAAAAAGAAAGAAATACTTTAGTTCCTTTCAAAGACATAAATAAATTTTTTTCTGAAGAATTCAACAAGGAAATCAGTATTTATTCATGAAAACTTCAAAATTAAATTATAATCCTCATTTCATTTTCATAGTACTGAAGCCCAGAAAGGCTATTAATTTCGTTTTGGAATTGGCGTTGGTTCCCTATAAATGTCGGTTCACTTTTCAAATTGTTGTCACCAAATATTAGAGCTCTGTATTATACTTAAAGGAATTAAATAATGAAGAATCTGCGTAAATGTATGTATGTTTCTCGCATTGTGATAAAATAACGATACCTAAAGCCATCAAATTTTGAATAACGAACATTTCTACCCGAATGTGGGTATCTGGAAGCCCAAATTTGAGATTTGGAATTTGTTTTATTATAGATTTAATATTTTGTAAAACTTTAACGAATTTTTTATTTACAAACTCAACGATTTCAAAGCAAACAATGGCAATATTGTACGGGGAAAAAAAAAGACATTTTTATCTCCAGTGCGCGCGACTGTGTATCGGAAATACTAAAGATAAGCTCATTTTCAAATTATTTTGCGATATTGCTGTTGAACTGAATTTTATGGTTTAAGTGCGAAGAACATGATATTTAATAAATAAAGGTAACACACAAAACATTAAAAAGAACGCCTATTTGGACGTAAGGTAAAATCTGAAACCTTTCAGATTTTTATTTTAAGGAATGAACGTCACATTTTTTTAAAGTATGCTTTAGCTTCTTAAGCATTTTAATCCTTTCCAATTTAATTAAAATTAAGCCAAAAAACACTTTTATCAGTCTATGAGATAGTTAGTTCACAATACGATTAAAAAATATTTTAATTTATAGTAAAATGCATTAATTAAGGAATCTAGTCATTTCACTAATAGATAAACTAAAAACTACTTAAATAAATTAAAGCAAATTTAGTTTTAAAGAAGCCCTGAAATTTATTTTTTTTAATTTTTGATCACATACACATATTTGCTACGCTGTGTGCACCGGCACATAATATAAAATACCTCACAGTTAATAATTTAAGACTATAAAATTAAATCTAATATATTAAAACGTTTATTTAAAAACTACTATGATTTTTGTCTAAGGGATAAATTTTTACTACTTTTGACAAATCAGTTTCTTATTTGTTACATGCTTCTCTGAATTCATCGAGTATCAGTATTGAGCGAGAATTGGTATTGATTTCTATTTAAGCGCTTCACGTGCTTCATTTCAGAATGGAATGATTCATAGAGATATATGGGTGAAGAATGTGAACAAATTTTATGTATACTTTTGTTCTAATCTGGTATAATTTAGGTGTTAAATTTCAAAATGAAACATACTTCTCTTTTTCTTCGTAAATTATGTCCATGTTCTTACCTTTTTTCAGGTTTGATGAATTTGTTAAATAGCGTTGTATAATCGTATCCCAATTAAACTAACTTTGTAATAACTATTCTTTCTGCATTCCAGGCATTTCCTATAACCTATCAATAAATACACATCTTAAGTCATGAAACCTACTCAGATTTCTTGGATAAAGCAGCTAAATAATTTAGGATTAATGCATAATTTTCTAGAGATATCTGAATAACATTTTGATTATTTTTTGTTATAGTTACAGAAATATTGAGTGTTTGCTTTTGATTTTCCTGGAAGGCAAATATTTTGTTAACGCTATGCGAATTAATTCATCCTTGTACTTACGATTAAGTTTGTCAGATTTCTCTGTGGACAGACATTTACAATCATGCCCTCTTCGGGGATTCGAACCCGGGCGCTTTGGTATCGCAGTCGGCTACCCTAAACACTATACCATCTGGGCGGCATAAAAAAAAAACAAATCTATTCCAGTGAAAGTGCATAATTTAATTGTATATGTATGCATGTTCTTCGTTATGCAATGCGGACACAGTAACTTTCTTATTATGCTTATAGCAACAGTTTTGAAAAGATGCTTTCGAGCTCAAGTGTTTCCATCTTTTTGCAGCAGTAAAGATTTAGCTTATTTTATACAAAAAGAAATTCTCTAAGATTGTGTTAAACCAGCATCAGTTTTGGCTTAACGTTTTTAGATGATGTTCAGAAGAAACTGCGACCTATGAATAATTTGCTACGTGTAGAAATAAAAATAAGAACTCTCTTGCTCGAAAAGAGAGGGGGAGGCAAGAGGAGTAAAATTGTTTATAGTTTTACTGAAGTATGTATTTAACTTACTTCATACAAAAAAAGAAATTATAGAATTTTGTTATTAAAGAATACACTGATTTTTACTTCTCTGTTTTACATGGAAACGTTCAGAACTTCAAGTTATAAATAATGATTGCATATAAATATAAAAAAAAATCCGATGTGTACACTACACGACTTTCTTGTACGGAATATGAAATTATACGCACTTTGCATTTCATTTAAACTTATCGGATTGAATTAAATATACTCCTCGATAGCAGATAGACAGAATAGAATAAATGCGTTCTTTAAAATTCACTATATTTGTTTACCATAGCGACACTCTGGCCCTAGTTTCACTTAACAGCGTTACATCTCATTCATTTTATAACTCAGAATGCACAAAAATTATGTATATCATCTGGAGAATTTCCTAATCGTTGCCACATATTCTATTCAAATACTATAATAGATCTAAAACGATGTGTAAAAGAAATTAAACAAACAAACAAAAAGAAACAGTTTTTCACAGACGATTCAGTATTTCTCATTTACTGAATTCAGTTCTCACTTCGTGACAAGGCAAAAATACATAAAACTCAAAATATCTATATTAAAAATTACGAAGTAAATCTAAAGCGCTTAATCCTCGAATAAATTTCTGGATGGATTAAGCAGGATTTAATTCACAATAATAAAAAAGGTGTTATCTTTGCTGTTCCAAAGCTTAATTTCTCTAGATTGGAAACAAATTCGCTATTCTTCTATAATTTTTACATGCAGATTTACTAAATATAAAAACCTTAACCGGAAGATAAAAACATCATAATTCAATCATTTTTAAAGCAAAAAATGCACAATTTACCAACATCTAAAAATAAAGTAACTGAACTCACTGAGCCGAGTAACAGAGTAGATATATATATTTATACACTTTTGGTACAGCCAATTACAACCAAAATAGGAGGTGCACATCTACGTGTTATAGCAGTCCTATATGCAAAATTTCAGCGTTCTGAGGCTATTTGTTTTTGAGGTATGCGAAATACATGCATGCATACGTACGCAAGTACGTACGCACAGACGCCATGAAAGCATCTCTTCAGAATCCATTTTAAATCAGTTTTATAATTTTTTTGGGGGAAAAGTGTCCTTTATTCTGTCCTTACGTACGGATATCACGCAATAACATCATTAAATCGCATTCGATAGCCGTCAAAATGGATATTTTCGTTGAAATATGACTCCCGAAATTTTTCGCGATTGCAATACTTCCTTTTTACTTTGTACAAGGAAAAAAGACTAATATTTTTGCAGTGGAAAGATTGTTATTTGCAGTACTTTAAGAATTTTCTAATGCATTGGCACATATGTAATTCTCCCCACCTGAAACAAAATGAAAACTATACCCCTTTCAAAAATTTGGAAGTATACATTCTCTTCTAATCTTCACTCTAAAGCAATGGTCATAGATTGCCTTCCCATTGTTAGTTAGGTAACAAAACTAATAGTTACGTGATTAGAGATGCCTAATTTGAACATGAAACAAGAGTCACAGTTGAAGTAAATTCCAGAAAAACTAGACTTCAAAATTATGACTTAAAACTAATCTTTCAAAAGATCAAGGAATTATAGCTCAGTTTTCTACCAGCAATTATGTATGACATGTTCACCTTCATTCTTTTCTATTTTCCTCATATTTTCACAATGAAGGAAATTTTAAGACATAATTTAATAAATTGTTGAGAAAACAGTTTTTATGACCAGATTAAAGACATGTCGTGAAAGATACCAAGTTATGAAAGCTCATTCTCTGGCAATCTAAGATCTGTTGAAAGTCCAAATATGCATATCTTTATACTGAAGAATCTCTATTTTTACGGGTGTAATAAAAACCTCCCTTCTTTTATATTGAAATAGTGAAATCTGGTAGCAGTTTTTCACGAATTAGAACAGAAATAGCTTAAAATAATGCTGTAATAGGAAACCACCAATGTAACTGTGACAAAATTGAAAAGCCAAAAATTATTAACACGTCTGAATGTGACAGAAACTTCCTAATATGACAGAATCTGCTTTTTATCTGGCTCGAGTATATCTTGTGAAGAATATTTTCTTAAACTATCATGAAATGTATAATATGCTTGAGTAACTAAAATATAGCGATTTTTACAAAAAAGCAAATTAGTGAAAAATAAAAATGTTTTCCTTTCTCGCAACGAAAAAGAAACACGGAAGAATAGATGGGTTTAGAAAAAGAAATTGCATCACAAGAAAGTGCTTACAAAAAAACAGCCAAAAATATTTAGGAATATACGAAAAAAAGATAGAACTCGAATAAATTTATAAAAAGTTCTATCTGCACGATATCGCAAAGAAATTTGAAGCAACGTGTGCATTAAGATATAATGTTTAAAAGCATTCCGTTTTCCGTTTGGCAACGCAGGCGATCACTGCCAGTACCTCCTACATAGGAGGTACTGTCACTGCACGCGACTTTGGTACAATGCATATTTCGATCAAACTGGTAAATAATGACACCAAAATGAAAATATTTTTTGCAACTAGTGCAAGATATTGTTTGCTCAAAGGTAAAAGTGCCTGGCGGTATTAAAAAAAAATCTGATGTATACACCACATGACTTCCTTGTACGGAATATTAAATTATACGCATTTTTTGCTGCATTTCATTTAAACTTACTTCTACGAATTTCATTAAAGATACATTTCTCATTCAATTAATTCTGTTCTCACTTCAAGACAAGTCAAAATACATAATACCTCAAAATATCTATATTAAAAATGAAAAGATATAGAAAAACATAAAACACCAAATACAGTTAAAACAACTAAAGAACAAATTTTTCAACTAAAATTAGAGTTTCTACACAAAAACAAGGAACTCGGCCAGCGGGCAAGAAAGCAGATTTTTGGTGCACAAATCTGAAAGTTTACTTTTGGTCTCACTCGGCAAAAGACACTGAAGGGGTAGAAACTGACTTAATTTGTTGCGGACGCTATGCTGAATAAATACATGGGATAATTTAATAACTTAAACGATAATTCCAGAATGGATTAAGCATGATTTTATTCGCAATAATAAAAGAAGATGTTATCTTTGTTGATGCGAAGTTTAGTTTCTGTAGATTGGCAACAAATCCACTATTCTATTAAGTTTCAAATGTAAACAAATATGGTTGCTATGATAAAAAAAATTAGGCTTAGCCGCACTTAAACAACTTTTAAAATGTTGATAATTCTATAGCTATTGCGTGGAAGTTAACTAAGGCATAAAATCTTTAACCGATAGATAAGAACAACATAATTCAATCATTTATAAAGCAAAAAAATGCACAATTTTCAAGCATATAAGAATAAAAAAACTGAGCTCAATGAGCTGAGTAACAGAGTGG
>KK114990.1:62191-113401 GCA_000611955.2 Stegodyphus mimosarum | reverse complement strand
TGATGATAAGAAAAGAGTTAATAAACAAAATGCGTCCCTTGAATTGAGGATTCTACGAAAGAGTATAATTTTTGTTTATAAACGTTAGTGTAGTAATTATTAATATCTTTTACATCAATTTAGAGTCTAGAATTGAAAAAAAAGAAAAGAAATTACATTCCCAGTAAAACACCGCAAACTTTCAGGAAGGAAAGCTTATTTAATTTCATAAAAATTTAACTTTTAATTGATATGAAACTGCTGGAAATATAATTCAGCTGTTAGCAATCTCAACCTCTAAATTCAACTGGCCTTTGGTTTTTCAGTTTATAACTTTGTTGTTACTCTCGTAACCCCTTCTTATTTCCAGGCTTTAAATACAGCAAATGGACTGTTGCCAAATGTAAAACAACAGTTTGAAGAGATTAATTACCTCAGAAAACGGCTTAACGAAAGAACGCATCGTAAGTATTGCGTCGGGTAAGGTACTGAAGCAAGAGACAGATCTTTAAGAAGCAAAAGTTAAGATAACACCAACTAAGAAAACTGGTGACGTTAATAATTTAAACTGTTAACATAAATCATTTCTAGCTCTTGAAGCGTTAGTCTATCGATATATTAATGATTTGTTTTTACTTTTAACTAACTATAAAACCTGTTGTGAGAAAAATTACTAAGACTTTTCCAAAAATTTTGTTGGTTTATGTTTTCTTTTCATTACAAAGTTCTCTACAAAGGCATCGCTTCCTTAAATGTTGTGGATCTCGAGCTTTAAACAGTGAATTAATTAAACAATCTTTCGTTTTTAATAAACACTAAAATAGTATAAAACGTTGTATCTTTTGCAACAGAAGAGCCACGCTGTTAAGTTTTAACTGTCACATAGGGAGAACGGTGTTACAAAGATTTTCCAGTGGTATAAAAAAATCATAAACGTAAAAGCGGTTTATATTAAAAAGTTAACAAATCTAAAAGCATAGTACAATTTTTCTTTCTATTTTGGAACGTATGGGATGCTTCCGTAGTGCTATATAAATGTTTATAGGAATATACAAATTCCTATTTGAGTAAAAACAAAAACAAAAACCAAAAAAATCTGAAAGTTTGCAGATTTTAAATTACGTCCAAAGGGAAGTTTTTTTTTTGTGTGTGTGTGTGTGTTACCTTTATTTATTAAATATCATGTTCTTCGTACTTAAACCATAAAATTCAGTTCAAGAGCAGTATCGCAAAATAATTTTAAAATGAGCGTATCTTTAGAATTTCCGGTACACAGTCTCACGCGCTGGAGATAAAAATGCTTTTTCTGTACAGTGTTGCCAGCGCTCGCTTTGAAATCCTTGAGTTTGTTAATCAAAATTCATTAAAGTTTTACAAAGTATAAAAAAGATAATAAAACAAATTTCAAATTTGGGCTTTCCAGATGGCCATATTCGCAGTAGGATTACGTCATTCAAAATTCGATGGCTCTAGGTACCGTTGTTTTATCACCACGCGAGAAACATACATACATTTATGCAGATTCTTCATTATTTAATTTCTTCAAATATAATACAGGGCGATAATATTTGTCGGCAACAATTTGAAAAGTGAAACGAACATTCAGAGTGATTCGACGCAAAATCGCAAAACGAAAACAATAGTCCTTCAGGGACAAAGCCCCTTTGGACTAATAAATACATTGAAACCTTCGGAAGATGGCCATTAATGATTCTAAGAAATTCTGGTCTTCTGAGGAAGTGGTCACTTTAGATAATATAATATCGTTGATGTTAATACCATTATTTATTTACAGCATCAAACATACTGGTATCGTTAAAGGAGGTTCATCTTAGGGCTGCTCATTGTGTTTGCTGTGTGAGGTGCAGTAAGTGCCGCTTAATATGATTACGTTCATTCACTGTTATTTTGATAACATAACCGAATGCTAACATTAAACAATGAAAAAAATTTTCATTCAAAATGGCGTTAGAATTTTTACGGATTTAATACAAAACATCTAGAAACGTACAAATAGGAATTTTCCTAGCATTTGAAAATGTAAAAATTCGTTTATGAGCTTATCTAAAAACATAATGTCTTCTAAGCAGAAGTTTCTATATGTGCTCTTCAGAGTTTCTGAGTTTTCTAACATAAATCATTTCTAGCTCTTGAAGCGTTAGTCTATCGATGTATTAATAATTTTTTGATTAATTGTTTTTGATATTAATGATAATTGAGTCTATACCGCTAATTTTAGTATTCGGTTGAGCCTCCTTCACTGGAAGAGAATATGCTAATGTAAAATTTCAAATTAAGCAAAATAGACCCTTATTTTTTCGTGGGTGTCTTTCGGCGAATTTTTGTTTTCAACAGAAATGAATAAAGGGTGTTGATTCCACCCCACCCTTCGAAGGAGAAAGACGTATCTCATCGTCCTGAATATTGGTCCTTTAAAATTATTTAAAATTAAATTATCATTTTAAAATTTCGTTAAGTAAAATCTACGTCAAATTAAGGATGCTTTTTTTGCTTAATTTTAAATGGCTGAAAACTGAAATCAAGGTATTTGCGATTGAACATCTAACTTGGTGCCATTTCTCTGTTGCTTAGCAATTTTTATAATCTACTTTGACTTTCTTTGGCGAAATTATTTTAATTAAAAAATTTATTCTGAAATAACTTGATCATATTAACCGATCATAATAAGCGCTGTAATTTCCATTTTCAAATCTATAACAGTAACCGTGATTACATTAAGAGGAGTATATTGCAATACATTAAGATGAGTCTCTGTTCGTATTCAAATATTTAAAGCAGAGAAAACTAGTGTATAAATTCATAAACACTGATTAGCAGCCCAAAGTACCAACAGATATTTTATTATAAACTTTTATTTAGTTCACTCATGATGTTTCATTATACTCAGAATTTTTTCATCGATTTTTAAATGTACTTCCTCATGGGTTATTGAGATCAAATTTTGCATACGCACTGTTCATCGATGACAATGCAGTCTGATAAAGCGATTTTGTTTTTCATAATTCGATTTGTAATTTTTTATTTAATGTTTGAATGATTTTTCACAAATATACTAGTTTAACGAAAAACTAAAAACATCAGAATTTTGCTGTTTGCACCATCAAACAGAACGGAAACAAATCTTTTAAATGAATCTTGTAACTTAATTCTGAAGTTTTAACGAATTTTCGAAAACCACTAAACTTTTTTCGACTGCTTGACGTCTGTGTTATTAAAATTTCAACATCTAAAAAAAGGTAATATTTGAAATTTTGAAAAATTGGAAATTTTCGCAGATTGTAAAATAAGCGCTTCGCCCTCTTTTGAAACAAAGAGTAATAAAAAAATATTGATTGGACAAAAACTTTCTACTTTTAAGAAATACACTGGTGTGCAAAAATTAAGGACGAGACGGTTTTTTCAATATAACTTTGTACAAAAGCTTTCCAAATCAACACGTTTAATATCGTAAGATCCCCAGTACGTAAGGACATGAGTAATGCAAGCAACACTTACTAGAAGAGAAATCAGAGGGAAAAAAAGAAGCTTTATTGAAAAAGAAGCATGGAGCGCAATGCGACTGAAAGCCGAAACATCCCTGTGATGAATGTCCAGCAAGAAACATCCCGTCTTTAATAGGGGATATGATCTCCCCTGACTGCTAGGCAGGATTCACATCATTTGTGCATGCTGGATATGTGGTTGTTAATGAGCTGTTGAGACACTGCTGCTCGTAGCACCAATCGCAGTTTCGGAATCGTTACTGGCGATAAGTTACGTGTTGCCACGGGTTTCCCTAGTAAGTTCCGTACATGCTTGACGGGATTTAGATCCAGAGACCTTGCCGACCAATCCATGTGTTCAATATCTTCACTCTCCAACAGCTCTTCGACAGTAACTGTGCGATGAGGTGGAGCGTTGTCGTCCATGAAGAGGACCTGAGGACCCATAGCCCTTGTGAAAAGACGCATGTAAGGAAGAAGAACCTCGTTACAATAGCAGTCCCAGGTGACGAACATTCTTGGGAGATATGAAGGTCGGTCCGGCTACCAAGCATTATGTCTGCTGGAACGAGGAGTCCGCGACCTCCAAAACAGTCCCTTTTGATGATGTTGAAGGGGTTATTGCGTGTTCCCCGCTCTGTCCAGATGTGTATGTGTCTAGAATCGCAACTCAGACTAAATCTGCTCTCCTCTGTAAAGAGTACTCGTCCCCATTCATTGTCTCTCCAATTACGGTGTTCCCGGCACCACAAAGAACGCCTTCTCCGATGGGCAGGCGTTAGAGGTACACACCGTACAGGGCGTCGTGCAAACAGACCACCACCGTGCAGTCTTCTGGCCACGGTAAAACGCGATATCGGTCGTCCAGTCGCCTGTGTCGTGTGTCTAGCGATTTCTCCCGCTGTCTGCCGCCTGTTTCTTCTGGCCTGTAAGGCAATATACCGGTCATCTGCGGGTGTGGTTCCTCGTGGACGACCACTACTAAACCCCCGGATAGCTGTTCCTGTAGTTTGAAATTGTCTCCAAAGTCGTGAAACGATGCTGTGAGCAATTCCGAAATCTGCAGCCACACTTGTCACACTGCGGCCTTCCTCCAACTTCCCAATGATTCGACCTCGGGTAAAAGCATCCAGATGTCGTCTATCAGATTGATTATTCGCCATTTCTCGCTGAGGCAGCAACTCGGTGTGATTTTAATTGCCATACGGCGTGCAATCTCTTTGCCAGAAATACTGATCTTACACCGACAACATGCTTTATACTACTCAGACACTTCCCCATTACGTCTACCTGTATATCTGCGCATGTGCTACCGTACATCACCTTACTTAATCTCCTGATTGGTCTTTCTGCCCGCTCTGCCTCTTCGTTCAGCTGATATGCTAATTCTTCGACTTCGTCCTTAATTTTTGCACACCAGTGTACGTTATGGTTTCAAATAGAAGAGAGGGAACAGCGGTCTCAAGCAGACGGGGGAAAATAGGTTCTTCCGGCTATATCGCATCGCTCGCAGACGCATTACTTTCACTACTATGACGTCATTATGTCACGCGATTCTTACAGCTTCTGTACAGATAATTTTGCATTTATTATCGCAAAGCAAGAGTGCTATTATCGCTTAATTAATTTTTTAGTGGTAACATGTGATTGAGACTAAATAGCAGAAAATAATATACAATTAGAAAAAGTTTTTTATGCAGTAAGCTTTTACTTAAAATGAATATGATAATTAATGAACTTAAAACCAAAAAATAATTACCTTACATTTTTACGGAAACAGGAGATTGTATAATTCTTTTTACAAAATTAATCCACAATGTAATATCAAGAATAATAAATGCGTAGAGCACCTTTGATAATAATAAATAAAATCTTAAATATATTTGTAACATATAGTTATTTATGCATTATTATCAAGGGCCCACATGCTTTTATTATTCATGATATGAAATTATAGACGATCTTTGTATAGAGAATTGTTTAATCTCCTGTTTCCATAGGAATATACTAAATTATTTTTCTGTCTTGTGTTCGTTAATTATCATATCCGCTTTAATAAATCTTATTGTACAAAAAATTTTAAATTAGTTTATAAATAGGATTCTATAGTTCAAGTAATTGTGTTTTAAATAAATATCTAATTAAATAAAATATGTTTATGCTGTATTTTACTTAGACACCATTTTCAGCTCACTAAATTCGTCTTTGGCTCTAAACAGAATTTTGTATGATGTCTACGTTATCATCCATATATGGAGAGACTTTAACCGCCCTCGGAAATGTAAGCAAATAAAAAAATTTTAACTTCCTTCATGCCGTCGACAGGCCCCCAACAGGATGCTCCCCACTAAGGGCATAACGTAAGATCAAGCACTCCAGCTGTGAGCAATCTGGAACGTCCTAGAAATGTCGGTTGCTTGTGGATAGGTCAGCCTTAAACCCGTCTATAATAATGTTATTGTCGTTTGAAAGCGGAATACATTTATAAAAGACTCATGTAACTTGACTTTCAATTGCAGCTTTCAACATAGAGAAATAAATTGTAAACATAATATTATAAATGCAAAAAAGCATTAACAATTTTGAAAGCATGAAAATTTTTATCTTGAGCATTTATTTAGTATCTGAAATGGCACTGAGTGAAGAAAATCATCTTCTCATAAAAATGATAACCTATTATTCCTCCTGGCATAAATTTTTCCATTTATCTTCCATATTACAAGAAATTAAAAACCGAATGCTATTTCTTATTGTGTAATGAAACATATTGAAACATTTCATACTTTCTTTATCCTTTTCGACAACAATAAACTTAAATTATATTGGTATAATTCAATAAAAAGCTTCCTATTGCCATGCATCATGCATAATCAGACCTTCCAGTCAAAAAAAAAAAAAAGAGAGAGAGAGATAGAGAAAGGTAAAAATAAATTTGATGTGGCCAGCAGATGATTTCTCGCCAGTTCCATTTTTTAAATGAGAATAAGCTTTAAGTGTCATTTCCAGTTGATCATTGGAAGCAAAGTCTAATTGGGTGTTACAATAAATAGAAAAATCTGCAATACGAAATTCTGGATTATATTTTATTAGGTTTAAGTGACAATGCGTGAAAATTAATTTTTCTAAATTTAAATGAATGTAATGAAATGTGCGTCCCCTTCTTTTATTTTCCTTGTACGAAGTAAAGGAAGTATTGTAATTACGAAAAATTTATGATGTTTTCGCGTCACATCTGTACGTAAGAACAGAATAAAGAATTTTTTTTTCCACGAACGAATTATAAAACTGATTTAAAATGGTTTCCGAAGAGATGTTTTCGTGATGTAAGTACGTAAGTATGTATGCATGTATTTCGTATAAATCAAAAACGAGTAGTCTCAGAACATTGAAATTTTGTATATAGAACTGCTATGATATGTAGTTGTGCCCCTCCCTTTTTGGTTGCAATCGGCCGCACCAAAAGTATATATATATACACTTTTATATCATAATTACAAAACAATTTTTTAAAAGCAAAATATAAACATACCTATATTAAACATACCTATATAAACATACCTATATAGTATTTTCGCGCATTAAGCTGCTGAAAAATGATTAGTAAAGACATGAAGTAAGAAATTCAGAACTAATTTTTCAAAAAGACCAAAAACTGAAATTCATAATTAATAAATTTCAAATAATCCATTAAATTTTACGTAGAATTTAAAAAATTTAAATCATTTCAAACAAGCAATACCCCAATTAAAAAAAATTTATGAAATTTAAAGAAAAATGAACATAACACATGAGAAATTCGATGCCACAGGGGGAAGGGACATTGAAATCGATTGAAATAGCTCTTCTACAAGAATCCTTGCTTTTCTGCATATAGAATCAGCCGATGAATCATTTCGTTGTACTTTAATTATAATAGTTTATCCGAAAATTTTGGCCCTTCCCCAAAGCAAGGAAAAAACAAAGTAAATTCTAATTAGAATCTTGAACCTTAAATAAAGAGAATTTTATTTTATTTAAAGAATTAAAAACGTAAGTAATACATAATAGGTAAGTAATAAAATACTTCAGTGAAAAATTTAAATCAAAATTTTTACGTTTAAACGTATAGCACAGAATCCAAAGAATTTAAATGTTCTTAATGTTTCATTGAAAATTTACTTTTAACTGCTATGGTGAAAATTCCTGTGGGCTTTTAATTGGCACCGAGGAGCCCGTGAATTATGAATTTTAAAAATATATTTCAAATGCGCAGTCATTTATTCACGAGAAAGATTAATAACTTTCATCTATATATATAACGAAGAAAATCTGTTTGTTTGTTCAATAATAACTCAGTCATTACTATAGCTATTGTCACGAAACTTTCTACAATTCTTTTCTGGGTTCTAGAAAAGATCGACGTGCACTGTTTTCCAAAAGAAGTAGCTAAAATCAGAGATATTAATTAAAAACTCGAAAAAACGATAATTTTGGCCCTCATTTTTCAAAGTGGCGACAGTCTCACAAACTGGAGATGAAAATCTGCTCTATTTCGAAAGTTGTTGCCACTGCTCGCTTTCAAATCCTAAAGTTTGCTAATAAAAATTTCTAAGTTTTCCGATGATTTAAAAATAGCATTGCCAAATATTAAATACATTATTCCCGATTCCAAAAATTCGTGGGAAGCCATTTCGACTATTCCCATCTTCGTACGACTTTAATCAGCCGAAATATTAATTAAAAACTCCGAAAGCACCAATTTTCGCACTCATTTTTCCGAGTGGCAACAGTCTCAGGCGTTGGAGATAAAAATGCTTTATTTCAGTGCATGCTACAGCTCGCTTTCAAATCGTAGATCTTGTTAATGAAAAATTAAGTTTTACAAAATCTATGCATATAAAAAAGAATGTCTGTTTGTGTGTTTTCGTTTCTTCGCGTTATTGATTTCTGATCAATTATGATAATTTTTTTGCCACATTTAGTCGAATAAAATTGAATATAGGTGAAATATTGGATGAGCTTATTGAGCTTTTACGACCATTTGATTAGAAAGAAGAAAATGATTAAAAAATGCGTGCCATATTTGCTGATATAATGATATAATGACCTTATTTTTCTATGGAAAATTTTTATGTGAGTTCCATATCGCATCATACTGAAAAATGCGTGACCATGTATCGCATTTTTTACATCGTTATTAGTGAAGGGTTACGGCGGTATCTTTCTCTCTGTTGTTAGATGCATTTCTCTCAATTTAACTTAACTGGCATTGAGTACTTCCGCTAGCTTAAAATGCGTTTACTGTTTTCGCTGAAAATAAAAATGACAGCCAAACAAACATGATACCGTCTCCAGATATATAAGAGAATTATTACTTAAACGTAATGATCTTGCTCCAGGGACACATACCATTCCAATTAATAGCTAAAACTTGCATCACATGAAAGATTTAAGACAGGAAGTTATACGAAGGTCACTCTGAAATTTTTGACCTACAGTTAAATGGTAGAAATTAAACTTAACAGGTCTTAGGTATGTTCAAAGTAGTTTCCTCGAATATCAGTGCACTTCTTTAGGCAAATTTTCAAAAAATTAAATGCGCTCGGAATCGATTTAAACATGTGCTTTTATAACTTCGTTAGTCTCGTTTTCAGAATGAAAAAAGGCAAAGTAAATTTTGCCTTAGATTGATTTGTTTTAGATAAGGCGTTCTTTTGGTTATTTATCCAAGGTCACACGTTGCAAAATCAGGAGTTAATGTCTGTGATTTCGATATGTTTTGCCCTAGAAATTCGATTCTTAGTCTTGCTGAATGAGAAGTTGCATTATCATGGTGAAGCATGAATTCGTAATATTCTCTTCTTGAAGTTTTTCTGGAGGACATTTAGTGGTGTATCAGTTGACTATAATTGTCTTTTGTCTATCCAACTTGATACCTTTGATCCGTCTTGTACTTCTGAAGAAAATGGTATACATTACTTTTTTCACTGCACGTTGTTTTTCCACCATTGTTACTTAGAGGTTAAGACCCATACTTTACTTTGCTGATGCATCGGAATGTCCAAAAACGGTTATTCGTTTTATCCTCAGTTATGATTTTAGAAATAGTGCGGTATCCACCATTAGTAAGTAATCTTGGAGTTTTTTTACTGATTCTGATAAGCTCAGGTTTTTTGTGCTCTGTTAATTTATCAGAAACTCTATGACGCGCTAATTTTTTTTTATATACAGATTATCTGCGAATATGTGCGTTTGGTACGCCGGATTACAAACAAAACGGGAGGTGGGTAACTGGACATCATAGCAGTCCCATATACAAAATTTTAGGGTTGTACGGTTAACAGTTTTTAAGTTATACCAGATACATACGAGTACATACACACATTTTTGGATCACGGGACGTAACGAAAACAAAATCCCTTCTGAATCCATTTTACAATACATTCCCTAAAAAAGAGTTCTTTATTTTGTCCATACGTAACAGATGTTACGAAAAAAAATCTTCCAAATGGATTCGAGAGTGGTCAAAATGGATATTTTCGTTGAATTACTATAACCGAAATTTTTTAATGCAGTACTTCCTCTACTTTGTACAAGGAAATATTAACTGAAAGAATGCTTTCTCAAAATTTGAAACAACAGTCAAAATTATTTAGTTATAACGGTCAGTTGTGTTTTTTCAATTATTGTACTAGCTTCAGTTTTTGTTTACTTTATAGCTTGACTTCTTATAAAATAAATGAGTTCATAGTTATTTGTAGAATTGTGTTTCTCTTGATATTACAATAAGCGTATTGGTTTTTTGGTTTCCAGTTTTAAGTAGACGAAGAGCAACATTTCATAATCACCCCCCCAGTTTATAACAATTGTAACTAATTAGACACTTTTCATGTTTTTAATGTTGATGCTAGAGCCAACGTTACTAGACTGCAGTTTATTTAGTAATTTTTCGGAATGCAATTAATCTATAGATAGAATACAAAATAATGGAAGCAATAAATTATAGAACGGTCAGTTGTAATAACCAATTGAGCCTCCCTAAGTATTCAGAATAACAAAATTTTAGCGGGAATCATTCTGCCTTCTCCGGATATTGTGGTTTTAGAAAGCATATTTGAATGAAAAATTATAAAGATCCACTAATTATGATAGCTCTAGTGTAGAAAAGAGTGTCTTTGATTTGGCGCCAAATATCAACACTAGTACTGGTTTTCTGATAACTAGGAACGATTCTGTTTCTTCAATGCTATGACAACCATTTTTTTTTGTTCCGTAACAATGTTTTTCTTAATTTTAATCTGTTTGGAACTTCTTAGTTTAGTAATCGAGGGCTACGCGATTTGTGCAAGGAAGGTGTCCGAACCTGGAGCTCATACCAATACTATTGAGGACATGTGGAACTACATCAAGCGCGAGTTTCATAAGAGGGGTCTTTGGCTGTCGTCGGATGACATTTTGTGTTATTTTGCGGAGCTAATGTTGCGTCGCCGGTATTGGGATCAATTGAAGGAGGATCAATTCCGAGACTATATGATTTCCATTATGTATGTACAGCACTCTTCCGACGCTGAAAATGAAACAAGAACACACGAGGTGAGTACTTTTGTTGTTTTAGTAAAGTACGTTTTCGGCATTGTTTTGGGTGACAGTCGTCTTGGACATGCAGCTTCTTGGCGCCATTCTTGGGTTCATAAAAATTGCTAAAAATATCAAGGGATACTCGTCTGTAAACTTTTACGATTATGATCTATGTTTTATAACTAATGGCTTCCCTTACTATGAAACAAGCGAATCGTCGTTGCTTGATAGGTTCTTTGGGATGCATATTGAATAATTCTCTGTTGCTAGTACATTTTTACATGCATGCACATTTATCACTAATGTCTAAATAGAATATGCCATGTATAATATCGTGTGTAATATGAGGATTCATGTGTCATATGCAGATACATCTTACCATTCCTTTCTCCAGGCGATTCTTTGTTTGTATCTTTACAGACGAATAACACGATGGAGTAGCTGGATGACAAGATGAGGATTCTCCATTCTCATTCGACAGGTAATGGTAGCCGAGGAGGCAGAAGATAGGAATGGCTTCAATAGCATTTGAAACCTGCCGAAATGTTCCAATTCTATCTCACATAATTGGTCAGTGAATGAAATGGTCGTTTCCTTAAGATGCCCCTCTACCTGATTCTGAACTTTTCTCTTACACCTTAGTCGTTCTCTTTATTCGTCAACTTAGTCTACGTATTTATGCATCATTATATACACATGCTTCATATTTTTTTATTCTTATTATTCCATAAATGCGGGATTTTCAATTCCTAAAAATACTCATAGCGAGGTCTTTAGCGTAGGAATGACATTCTTAATTTACTTATAATTCCCTAACTATTTTAAGAATTAGTGTTAATCTCATCCTATTTTATAGTCATTTATAATTTGTATTTCATATGGACAGAAGTCTTGACACACGTGATGCTTTCATAATTAAATCCCTATGAGCTAAATATACATACGATCCAAGTCAGTGTGAGTTTTCTGTAGCTTTTTCTAATTATTTGCTTGTCATGTAAATTCTGCATAGGATTATTTAGTTGAATAAGGATCGTGTTCATGATATAGAGGTATCTTCTTTTTCCTTTCCCTTTCAAAAATGTCATGCAAATACGAGCGCTGCGCTCGCATTTGGAAGACAATTTGAAAATTGGATGACATTTGTTTGAAATAAGTGGATATTCTTTTAGCTGCTGCATGATACTAAAGTCTGGTGACTGAAGAACCAAAATAACTACCAGGTTACATCTTCATATTTACTAAACCTTTGGAATAATCTAGGCAATATAAACTGGAGAATTATGCAGCAAGAATCAAAAACAGGAAAAGGAAAATATATGTGTCGTTTATTGAACATACTTCTGTGGAATGTTAAGCGGTTGTAATATGATCTTTTGAACTGCGCAGGAAATACCCAGACCTCAAAAGCCGAAGTTTCAGAGCTGGAATAAAGGAATTAAACTGGCATGAGCATTTGGTTGAGAAGATTTCTAAACTTATAAACTCTCTTGAATTTCATCATCGGATCAAACTATAAACTCGTAAATACTGAAGCTTTTATTTCGAAGTCACTACCAGGTAATGCATCTGAAATCTCTTCTGCATATGGATCGAGTTCCCAACAAACTATTCGATATGGAATTGGATTTTTCGTATTTGCAGTTACTACCACTGCCATTTAATTAGCTGTAGTTTTCCGTTTCGGATCCACAATTCGAGCTACCTTTGATCAGTACATCGATAGTAAAATATCAGCAAATATCGTTGTTCCACTTCTTTCACCACAGCTCTTTATTTTTAAATCAACGCAACGTTCTGTTTCATATTTAGCCTTGGCAACGGATATTGCCGCTTTTATCATACGACCACAAAGTTTCCTCTGAAAGTTCTGCAAGATGAGTTTAATGCTTTTTCTGTAAATTATTATTTTCAACATTCACAAAATGATTGTCATCGCTATCTACGGCTATATATGTCCTCTCTGGCTTCGATTCCATCAATCCAAATTAATTTATAACTAATTCCTTAATTCCTTAATCGCCTAATTTAGGATTTTTAAGCCTAATTTGGATTGAGTTTCTAATAAAAGTTATCAATGCGGCATTTTGAACATCAAACAAATTCGCCGATGCGTGCCAAAGTGTAAAAACTTCTTTTGTCTTGCTATGCATGAAAAGAGAATGAACATATAGGTAGTTTTTTTTTTCACTCTTTTTTTTTCGAACTGCAGTGTGAATTTCTGGATATGGCCCAGGTGGCAGAACAGCCAGTTTTGCCTCCCGCATCTCTTATTGCAGACGATTCTATCCTACCCACTCTTATTTTTTAACCAGACGAGGACACCCAAAAAAGAACATTTTGACATCGTTTCAAGCAGATGAAAAATTTTATTGCCGTTCTAAACAAAAGAACGAAATTCAGGATCGGTTTCGGAAAGCAAGGAGTGGAAGTGAGTGGGGGAGGGAAGGAGAGAGAGCTATGCCACTGCTAGAAACAGCCCCAAACCTAAAAACGGCCTGAATTATGACTCTGACATCAATCTCCCTTTCTCTTAAAATATCCCGTAGCTGAAAGGCACGCCTTTTTATTGGATGCCGACAAAGTGACTTTACAGTTTGGTTTCTTTCTCCCCATGTTCCTCCCTCTTAATATTACTTTATCTACTGATGTTATCTACAGTGATGACATAGTTCCGAGCAGAAAGTATAGTTTGTTAACATACCAGTTAATTTTCCTTCCTTATGCAGCGTTTCTTGAACTATAAGTGCCGTACGTTTTGTAACACTATTTAACCTTCTTTATTCCATAGAACACGGCTAAAGTACCTGATGTCTGAATCATTTCCTACATCGATAAAAGTGTTTCAAAAGAATAATTTTTTTACTGGAAATCACTCACACCTTAATAAAACAAATTTACAGACAAAAGATAAGAGAAAAAGTTTTTGATAACTACAGTATGTTGGTTTTAAGATAAGCAACCAATTTCTTTCTTTATTTTAAAAGATAAGTTATCATTCCGAGTCAATTAAAAAGGGCATTTCACTTTTATAGCAACAGGTAACATGCCATATAAATATTACTACAATAGTCTGCCTTTCATTTCTGATTTCATGCCTTGTTGTATAATACGAAAATGCTTTATTTGTAAATTATTTATTCGAACTCAATTTCTTATTTTTACATAATGAAGAATCTATATGTAGGTTCCTCGCATTGTGAAAAAAGTAGTCTCCGGAGCCATCAAATTGTGAGCACACATAGTCTTCTATCGGAACGTGTGCACCGCGAAGCGGAATTCTGATTTTTGAATTTGATTTTATTTCGTATTTCACGCAAATTTAAGGAATTTCTAATTAAAGCCTCAGCGATTTAAAAGCTTTCTGTTGCCACTTGACAAAGCCTAAAAAATTAAAGTTTTAAATTTAATAAAAAAATTCAGCAATTTAAACGAAGTGTGTTGCCATTGCCCAAATGAAAATATTTTTATCTTCTACTCGGCAATGTACTGTCGTTCAGTAAAACTTTAGATAGTATTTAATTTTTCCTTCACATTTCTTCTGTTATAAAATGGCAACTAAACGATTTAAAAGCAATAAACGCAGATTTATTTCAGTTATTATTAATTATTAGCTGGACCCGTGAAATGACATTAGCCGGATTCATTGAAATAATTATATGTTTCTTTATTTTTTTTATGATAACTATTTTAAATGGTATTAATAAACATGTCCCTAAACTGTTAAGACAGTAATTCTTAATCGGGGGGCAGGGGAATTTCATACTTTCAGGGAGGGATACCGTCAGACTTTTATTTAGCTGTTGAGTATTTAGTTTTAGTGTATGAATGTAAAAGCTACTTTTATTCAAATTTTGGTATTTACCAGCCTTTTCTATTCTATCTTTTGTTTAATTTTTAAAACATGTTATAAAATAACTGAATTCAAATAAATGTTTATCTGTATTTTTCAAGTTCTGGAGAGGAAGGGCGAATGAAATTCCAGCAATGATGAAAGCGGTACGTGGAGCAAAATTAGTTGAGAAGTACTCCTTTAAAAAATCTAGGTTTACAGATCTTTTAGGACAAGAACAAAATTTAAAATAAAAATGTCTACAGTGTGAAATATATAATGCGCGATTTAATAAATACATGTAGCTAATTATAAAGGTGCAAATATTATTAATAAGACTTATGTCCATCATTATTAAATCTCTAAGTTTGATGCGCCGAAAAGAAATGTAATATCATAATTTTAGAAGTAAAAAACTAAGACGATATGCACTGAAGAATTAGCGGTTTACTTGTCTTCGTGCCAGTTGGATTCTCAAACGAAATTTTCAGGCAGAGACTTTTCGTTTATAAGACTTTGTGGTTTAAGGAGCAAAAATCATTAAGTATGTTCACATTTGTGCAACAGGGTTTAAGCCGAAGTCAATCAAGGAAGGTAAAGTTACTCCAGCGTAAATATGTAGCTGATTTTAGGTACTGTCAAAATGAATGTCAGTTCGTGTGTGCTTCGTTGTGACTGATCGGTTCTTATACCAAGCTGGCATAAAGTTGAAAAGTGATAACATTTAGGAAAAATCCTTAAACCAGTTTTTGTGCAGTAGGAAGATCTGGTTGCCTAGCAACGAAGCTCGGCTTCTACCTCTTATGACCGAAAAGCCGTCGTATGAACATAGCCTTAGTTCACCAAACTGGTGAGTGGAAAGAAGTTTGGTAGCATTATGTTATGCAAAAAATTAGAAAACTAGGCTGTAAACATGTATAAGCCAATGTGACTGGAAATTCATGAAAGCCAACACAATTTTACATTATCAGAAAATTTAACTCAAAGTTTTGATTAATATTTACGTGACATCGCGGAAATAGCATTAAAAACGGCAATTTTATAAACTGCGCCAGGCAAGATTTTAGTCGATAATGTTATATAACAGAAAGTTTTTTTTTTCAACTGAACAAAAACAGTTTCACTTAACAAGAGAATCATGATTTGATATCATTCTTCGAAGCTAAAAAAAACAGCAAAATTAAATTAGGTAAGTAAAGCATCTAATTCAATATTCAATTTACAAAGACAATGATTTTAATGCAGACATTAATAACAGTATAAAGTTCTGAAACTTTTGGAGGGCTTTTGTTTGGGGGGGGGGGTAAAGTTGCGGATTTTGAAAGGAAATCAATACTCTACATCACTGGCCTCAAATTCAAACTGCATGTGGTGCAGAATAAACGATTTTCAAGCAGCTGACTAGCTGAAATTTTTCTGAACAAAATTAATTTTATTTAACAAATCAAACCTTTTGAAACTAAATTTAAAATTTTGTTTACTGAATAATTATTAAAACAAAAATAAAAAGTAATAATGTTTAAAGCAAAAAAAAAAAAAATTCAACTTAATTTTTTTTTCTTAAATCTAAAGATTGGTATCTTCAAGAAATTTCAATTGAATACACTCTGTAATTCAAACGCATTGATTTCTAAATATGAAATTTTTCAAACTGGAATTTATTTCAAAGAACTCTAATTACTTTGAATTAACCATTAAACTAAAAATAAGCATATTACGTTAAGCATTGTTATAAGACAAAACATGAGAATAAATAACGACAATCTATTCTGGTTTTTTTAATTTACTAAAATTGTCGTTGACACGTACAGAAAAAAATACGTATATTTATATGTGCATATTTATAAGTTGCTTTATTTCTTATTATAATATTCAGCTGCAACCACCTCACGGCGTTTCAATTTTGATACAGTTTGTAACCTAGGAGAAAACTTATTAGAACTATTTTCTCATAAATGCTGCCTAGATGGTATAGTGATTAGGGGAGCCGGCTACGATACCAAAGGGCCTGAATCCCGGAGAAGGCATGGTTGTAATTGTCCGTCCCTTCATAGGAGGCTAAGGTGGCCCACCTATTAGGTGCCTCCATAACAAAGTGGCCACAACCTCTGGCCTTAGTAGTGGCCAAGCCGAAGTCGGCTGAGGACCCGCATTGCATAAAAAAAAACTTTTCATAAATAGCAGGTGCTCATCCATAAGTTTGTTTCTTAGAATAAGTGATAACTACGAAAAAACATGTATAATGTACTCCCAATCAAAGCGATTATAAATTATTGCAAAACGTTCTTAACTGAATTTGTGTATCTGTATAAGTACTAATAAAAATGAATGAAATCTGTGTCCCCGAAACAATTTTAGATTGTAGATATTTCCGGAACATTACTCATGTTTGTTTTCAGTGGTAGAGAAAATATTGTAAAACTTTGCTCCAAATCTTTAAAATCTTAACATTTCAGATTCTTGGGTAATAAGGTTAATTAATTTGCATGGAATGTTTTCGCGGGTCATGTAAAATTATTCCGGGCCGCACGGGGCCCGCTTGCAGCCAGTTTGAGATCATTACTCTACGGTATTCAGTCAGAAATTATATGACACTATTATATGCCTATTTTATATATTATAATTAACTATGAACTATAGTATATGAATATGAATATATACATATGAATATTTAGTTCGACATTATATGATACTATAGTATATGATTATTTTATTTCCTGACTGGTAACATAAACAGTTAATATGCAAATAGTGCTTTACCAAAATTATTCGGAAGTGGTACCAACTATTCCTCACCGTGGCCAAAAAAAATAAAAAAAAAAAAAAAAAAAAACTCCAGATTTATAAAACGTCTGGTTATTTCAGTTTATCTGAATGCAAAGAATCTGAACTGAAATATTCTATACACCGGGCATTCATTCTTTTGCATTACTACTGAATCCTATTATCATCTTAATTACTTCACGTCATTTCAGCAATGAAAAGAGGAAAAAAAAAGCTCTAGAAGCGGACATTTCAACTTGTTCATGTGATAAAATTGCCACACGCAAAGATACTTGACATTTCCGCAGTGTCACTGACCCATTATGATCCACTCTGGTCGAAATTGAAATTTCTTCTGAATAACTGCCTGCCACACTGTCATGGTCTGTGGGTCACCAGCTCGGCACCTTTTTGTTCTTTTTGAGCATTCTCATTCACGACTGCTGCTGTCAACTGTCGCGGAACATCCATTAATAAAAGTAGTATTGGATCTGCCTTTTTTACTGCAAGCGTGACAAATCGTACAATGGAAAAAGAATCGTTTTACAAAATGTTTTGTCAATTAAGTCAGCATTACAAATAGCGTTGAATGAGTCATTGTAAATAAAGCATCTCTCTTTATTAGAACTTTAAATGAGATCTTTCGTAGAATAAAAGAGTGTTTATCTAGTTTCTGTAAACATGTAAGTATTTTACTTCATGTCAGCATGGAAATGAAAATTTCTATGAATTTTTCCCTGGCAGGCTATTTTTATTCCTACTATACGTTATTTTGACGGTCTACACTCTTATTGTAAGAATGGCAATTGAAGATGCTACAAATATAAAGGTTAGGTTAGGTTAGGTTAGGTTATTCAATTATGGCAAAGCACACGAGGGCTATCTGCCTAAAGGGAGGGATGCCTTCGTGGAGGACTTTCTAAGGGAAATTGGCTCGTATACACGTTACACATGGGGAAAACCACGAAAACGGTAATGGTTATATTCTTGAAAGTAAATATTTAAGTAATACCAATATAATTATGTAATTAATATTAAAGAAGAAAAATCTGAAATTTTCAAATTTTATATTACGCAAAAAGAGGAGGTTTATTTCATAGAGACGCATAAACATTTCGAGAGTATTTGTGCTAACACCCCTTTAGACTAAAAATATTTAAAAAGAGCCTATCTTTAGAATTTCCGATACACAATCTGGCGCACTAGAGATAAAAATGTTTTTTTTTCCGTACAATGTTGCTATTACTCGCTTTAAAATCGTTGAGTTTGTTAATCAAAAATTCCTTAAAGTTTTACAAAATATGAAATAGACAATAAAATAAATCGAAATTCAAAATTCGGGCTTTCATGTGCCCATGTTCGGGTGAACGATTACGTTATTCAAAATCTGATGGCTCTAGGTACCGTCGATTTTTTACAGTGCGAGAAACATCTGAGTGTTTGAGTTGAATCGTTATTCCAGCTGAAACTCGCGGAGCCCTAAATGAGGTAAGATTCGAGACTACAGTGTTGGATATTATGCACAGTTTCCCGTATTCACGGTAAGTTTTGAAACATAATTCACGCGAATATAGGAATTGCTTTCTGAATAATTTTTCTTTAAATCAAATCACATTTTAAAACATGTGGGGGGGCGGAAGGACTTGAAATAAAAAATCCCAGTTTCACGTAACTGAAGCTGCTGTTCAGATAGCATTTTGCTATAGAATTATATCGCTTTCTAAAAAATAATTTTTTGAAGCAGTGGGGTAGGATTAAAAAAGACAAAAAGGCATTGTTAGACTGATTGCATTCAAAAGTATAGTATCATTACTTTCACGATTTATTATTTTTCAAGAAAAATAAACTGATCAGTTTTTTTTACAATTCTTTCCTCCCCCTTTTACCTTTATTTGTTTACGTATTGATTCGTTTCTTAAACCTTAACAGCAAAAGCATACGTGGTCTAATGCTAATTATGATTATGTGGACTTTATGACTTGGCTACTGGTAGTTTGATCCCAGGTTTAATTAAGAGAACGAATTGAAACATATTTGTTTTTCTAGTTTCCTTCATAAGTTATATGAAATTTTGAACTCATAGAAGAAATCTTATTAATTAAGCAAGGTTTAATCCCCAGGTATTTACTCCTAAGATAGCTTGAGGTAAAGTCGAGAGGGAGGTAAAAACAGAGATCATCCAAAACCTGAATATTCCTCAAAGTGTCTTGGAACCCCGTTTTAAACAATGAACCGGTTAACACACAACCTGGTGAAGGACGGCGAAGAATAACAGCTGTGTTCGCGGATAGGGTTTCTACTATTGTCACCTCGAAGAAACCATGAAGAGTCTACAAAATACTTGGATTTAGACCTTTAGATTGTCACAGTAATTTTAATCAATGGTATTTTATAATCAATTGTTCTATTATTGTCACCTCGAAGAAACCATGAAGAGTCTACAAAATACTTGGATTTAGACCTTTAGATTGTCACAGTAATTTTAATCAGCCGTTTTACTACTGTACGAAGGCTTCACAAGGTTTGACACCCAAAGGTTTGTGTCTCGTTCATTTCAACGTTCAAAGAGGCCCATTTAAGTTAGGTTTGTAGTAACTTTCATTGGATCATGAGACGGGTCCAGACATGGCCTGAAATGGTATTTTAGAAAGATTTGATCTGGAGAAACGAGCACCTTATTTTCAATTGTTCATGTTTAACCCGTTTCCATGAAAGCAGTTTCCATCAAAAGTGGCTACACCGATGCCCATATCATCGATGGAGGCTGTGTAACTGGTAACATAGTATATGAGGATGAAGTCTTGGAACCCCATGTTAACTATAAGGGTGCTGTTGGTCCAGAGGGTTTGCTGATGGATGGCATTGCTCGCACGGATTAAGCACCTCCAGTGTCAAAATACTTGGAAATAGAAGATATCATTCGAATGGATTTACCAGCTTATTCACAAAGTTTGAACCTGGTGGAGTGTGTGTGGAATATCTTAGGCCACCCAATTTAAATACACTGAAGGCCTCTCTGTAACTTCCAGAATCTGAAAAGTTCACTTTTCGAAGAGCAATATGCAATTCCACAAGACTAGATCAATAAACTGGTAAATTCTATGGAATTAACAAGTTAGATTTACATTTGTTTCAGAAGTGACCATGCACCATATTAAAGAAATATTTGTTGCGAAATAGGAAGAAACTTCATTTTTCCGCTATTTTCAAATTTTCGCAAATTCGACTTTAAATTCAATACGATGAGATTAATGAATAGCAGTTCAGTTAAAGAACGTTTTTGTAAAACTTTTTTTGATCATTTTCCATTAGGTAACAAGTGAGTTTTAAATCTGTATCTATACATCTGTATTTTACATCTGTATTTATCATATTTTAATAAAACTATCAAGACCTTTTATGTTTTAAATCCGTAATATAAGATCGTTTGAATTATATAAATTTTTAAACATAAATCCATCGTTTTAAAGACTTTCAAATTAGTTCTGATCTAAAACTTATCAAAATATTTTTTATTAAAAAATCCATCCTGTACTTTTTATTAATGAGTAGTTCTCCAAACAGATGAATCTTAAAAAACATTGTATCAAGCTATGAAATTAAAGTTCATTTTTAAGACATTCTGAAATTTAAATTGATAGTTAAATAATTATCATAGTATTACCCAGGCTTGTTTCATCAAATCGTTTGTATAAATTTCTGCTCTTCCAATATATCGTATTTCTTTAGTTTAACTGAATGAATTCATATTTACATAAATCAAAAACAAGAACGCAATTGCACTAATTCAAAGTATTAGAATATTTGCTAATACTCTGCAGTTAAATAAGAAGATAAATTTATAGAAATAAATAAAATAATATGTCATTTTCTTTAGCATATTTAGCTTCTGAAATTTAAAAAAAAATTAAGTTTAAAAATAAAATCTGTGTAAAAGTAAAATTTTCAGAAATGAAAAACTTATTAATAAATTTGAAATATTATTAATATTGTCACCACTTTTTCCAATTACAAAAAAGATTTCAACCAAAAAATTTGACAATTTCACCGCACAGCTACAAAATTTTCGTGGTTTATAGCTGTTTATACAACGTAGAAATTTTCATCTCAGTAAGAAACTTTATTTAACATACTTTTGTTTCATACTAAGCATCCATAAAATCTTTAAAAACACATTTCATCGCGTACGGAAGGCTAGTGAAGAAATACTTCTGAGTTCGAGAAATTGACCAATGAATTTTTACAGTTGAGAATAACGATAGTATCTTAAACTTAATACTCTGAGAAATCATTGCTTTTTAAAATAACGTAGAATCAAAAGATATTATTCTATGAAATAGGACAGCAAATATAACTTCCTTACAGTTCGGGATAGAATCCATTACATGAATTCTCAAAACGAAAATATTGCAAGGGACGATATAGCACAAGTGTTAGAAATATATATAGAAAATCATCTAAATGCTCAAAATTACTGAAAATTTTACGTCTTATGAAAAGAACCAAGTCCGAGAAATATTTTCCAATGTCCTAAAGCTTGATGAGAATTCTTGTCTCCCGGAGAAGAAAATTAGCGGATTTACAACAGCTGAGGCCCTAGCGGTTACAGGTAAATATAATGAATTTTCAAGTCTAATGTTGAAATTATTGCCATAATAACGACATAAACTAGTACATCATCACTCACTAAAATAACTGTAAGAAAGAGCTTAGACACTGAATCATGAGAAAGCTTTCTTCAATAGCTGAACTCTTAAGATCTAATGTTTCAGACACAGGTCGTTTTGCTTGTAAAATATGGATCCTTGAAGGAGGCGTTGTTTAGGGAAATCATGTTCTGCTGCTGCTCAGTATTTCGACTGCAGAAACCGAATCTGATCCACTACTTGAAGCAATAAAGAATTTTCGTAATTAGAGTACTATATAGTATACAAACCGTCTGAATGACTAAATTACTTGGCACTGAACTGACTAAATGACTTGGCAATTTTGAATATAGTACTAAGTATTCAGAGATTTAAGCTGTTGGTGAAATTATCTTTGACTATGGGACACACAACACAAAATCTAATTGAAAACCCGGCATTAAATTGGCAAAACGTTTTCGGATTTAGACCACATGATGAGAAAATGGAAGTGGTTTGATATCTCTTTCTTACGAGAGTGAGGTTTAATCAATATAAAAATATGGTAGATGTCTAGGGTTCGTAATTTGGAAGGGTCTAGCTTCAATAAATAAAAATAAATGAATAATAATAATACATTAAAAAAATTTATATTTAAAAAAAATATGAAAGCTTTCAGATTTTACGTTAATCCCAAAGACGCGTTTTTTTTAAGTTTTGTGTGTTACCTTTATTTATTAAATATCATGTTCATCGCATTTAAACCTTAAAATTCAATTCAACAGCAATATCGCAAAATAATTTTAAAGTGAGCATATCTTTAGAATTTCCGATACAGTGTCACTTTTTTTTTTGTACAATGTTGCCATTGCTCGCTTTGAAATTCTTAAGTTTGTTAATCAAAATTTCATTAAAGTTTTACAAAACTGAAATATGAAATCTATAATAAAGCAAATTCCAAATTTCAAGTTTGGGCTTCCAGATGCCCATATTCGGGTGGAAACATTCAATCTTCAAGATTTGATATCTCCAGGTACCTTTGTTTTATCACAATGCGAGAAACATGTATACATTTATGCAGATTCGTCATTATTTAATTTTTTTAAATATAATACAAGGCTGTAATATTTGGTGGCAACAGTTCCAAAAGTGAACCGAAATTTAAAGTTTTCAACGCAAAATGCCAAAACGGGATTAATAGCCCTTCTGGGTTAACGATCTTTGAGCTAATAAAATTTAGCATTTTTAACAAATCTTTAAGAGTGTGGAATATTTGTTATTATTTTTAAACAATGAGAATAAATGTAATAGCAGTAATTGTTAAAGTAATAAAATCGAATTTGGTGCTATATATATATATACCAATATACGGCGTGAATGAACTACGTGTACTTAAGAACTCCAAATGTAGATATATTTCATTCTTTTTTAGTTAGTTACGGCTACTGTTGTAACACGTATTTTTCATTTCTTAGAGAGAAGCTTATGAGAATGGTTTCCAACTTCTTTTTATTTTTTGATGGTAACTTAATCAGGTAAAGCCAACCAATGCCTCTGAAGCTTCTGATATAAACATAGGTTTCATACAATAACATTTGTTAAGATATTAGTAAATACGCACATGTTCATTAAGATTCTTGCCCAAAGTCTCAAGTTTTGTGTCTCAAATGTGTTTTTTAAAAGATCAGAACAATGAAAATAAAATTAAAGTATTGTAAAACCCGCAAATAGCTTTACATTTCTATTATCGCTACATCTCCTAAGCATTCGTAAGACTTTGAATATTTATAATAGGCCAAATGTTATCTCATTTTTGCTCACAGTTGTAGCTGGCAAACAAAAATAAATTTACTTTATAAAATAGTTTTACATTATGTTAATAATGTAAAACTATTTGCGACGTTAAACTAAAAAGTGCAATAAATTAAGCGTGCATTTTTAATGCCTGACTTAAATGCCTGAAATGCTTTAATGCCTTTAATGCTTGAAACACATTTCTAGCGATTTTCTTTTATTATACAAATAAGTGTTGTAGAAAGTAAAATAATAAATGAGAGATTAAATTTTAATACCTAATTTTGCATTTCTTCTTCTTATTATTATTATTTTTACAAAATACATGGCGTTCTTTGTGTGTTAAACTTTTAAGTGGCTTTTCACATAACATATTGAACAAGATCCTTGATCTAGATCGGGCATTCCTAAACTTTTTCTTGCATCGACTTCTTTTAAATGAATGGTTTTCTTCATCGATCCCTTCCCATTTTTCTCTGTAATATAGAGTTTACAACATAATCATAAGATAAATTATTGCACATAATAGCTAAAAAATAACAATTACACTAAGAATATGACGAAAGGTTTTGAAAAAATGGTTTATCAGACATGTTTTATTATATTTGGTACTATATTATTTTACAAATATAAACAAAATACAGATTGTCAATACGGAAAACTTTGATTTTAATTAGTATGATTGTTTGATAAAGTTTAATTTTAATTAGTGTGATTACGTTTGATGCATTGATGCAGTTTTTTTAATATTTGGAAAAAAACTGCTTTATTTAATTTTAAAATCACCTTCTCAAAAGTGGCCCATCTCTTTCTTGTTTTTTTCTCTAAGAATATGGCCAGAGGTTTTGAAAAAAGGGTTTATCAGACTTATACTTTATTACATTTGGTACTATTGCTATTTTACAAATATAAACACATCGCAGATTGTCAATGCCCAAAAGTTTGATTTTAATTAGTATAATTATTTGATAAAAGTTTGGATTTAATTAGTACGATTACGTTTGATGCATTGATGCAATTCGCTTAATGTTTCTTCCTTACTTCATGATATAACTTTACAGCAGTATAAACAATTAATTATCAATTTTGTGATATTTTTTTTGGTAATCAATGGGATTTTGAATTTGCCGATCAAGTGCCGGTACACATTGACCCTTTGATCATCACTGACCCTTTCACCGATCTCCAGGTGATCAATAACGACCTCTCTGAAGAACCCTGATCTAGATTTACCACAAGCTTGAAATTTCTCATTTCTCATCCTTAGATTATCATATCTCGCTTTTCTTATTCTTGTATTCCTCTCTTCTCGACGTTCCAAAATATACATACTTTGACTCAATCAACGAAATCAGTTACTCTATATGTTCTGATATCGGAAAACAGCTTACTCCATTAGGTGTCGTAAAAATTATGACATGCATAGCTAAAGACATTGTTAGAACAACATGGCTGGGTACCGAATTTCTGCTTCTTTGCAAAGCGCTAACATGACGAAAGAAGAAGCCGAAACAATGCAAACAAAACTTCTTTTATCTGTCAATTGGTACTCTCCAGACCTTCTTGGGAACTGCTAAGTTATTGTAAACAGTAATAACAAAATGAAGGCTTTCTAAGAAGTGAGAAAAGCTTCTTGAAATCACCTCATAGACGGAACAACATGTAGCCCTGACGTCGTCCTTCGAATGAAGATAAAAAGTAGGTGAGGCTGACAGGTTATATTGTGTTTCATATAGATGATAACGTGAAGGAAGTGTTCGAATATGCAAATAACGTCAACTTATAAACGTTCTTTGTTGCGCAACACCAACTAGAGCGACTTGAACTGACCTTTTCGGATGTTACGTGGGAATGAAATTATTATTTTCATTTCTTGATGTGTTTAAGACAAATGTAATGATTTAGAAGTCCTTTCATTTCAAAATATCGATACTTAATGTTTTGGAAACTCATTTCATACCGATGTCGGAGGAAAACGTGTAATGATTCAGAAATCCTTTCATTTCAAGATACTGATATTTAATGTTTTGGAAAAGCTGTCCGATGTCCGGAGTTTTTAATATAAACAGCAGGTAGTCGTTTTATATATGATCGCTTTCGGCCCGAATGACACAATAATAGTATCAAAGCAAATTCTGCAAAACTTTATACGCAGTACATTTTTTGTAAAATCATTTAACTGAAGTTATGATTTTTACTGAGTTTAGTGGATGCAACAATTAAAATCACAGAAAGAATTAGATTTAACTATTAATTAAGTTAGATAAGTTTACGCTTCATCTCAGCTTTAGCCGGAGCAATCTAAGATCATAGAAAGAGTTGAATTGTTGTGAACAATAATTAATAATTATAATTGGTGTTATAAACGATATGCAAATATCCAATACATATATATGTAATAACTTGGAAGGAATTCATTGTACCCAAACTGGCAAAGTGGTGGCACAGTAGATGGATGCATAAAGAAGCAGAAGCTTACGGACTTGACAGAATTCAATTATTTTCTTCTCATTCATTGTTGACACGCGTTTTCCATTAAGCCATTACTTATAAAATGAGATTACAGCGCCCTGTTCTTAAACGAATTTTTTACACAGTATCGACAAACTTTTGAATATATACTTTTTGAAGATAGCAAGTAGAGGCAACATGCAAGAAAGAAGCGGAGACGTAATGTTAGATGAAGCGGGTTAATTTTGAAATGAAGCATTTTAGACCGATAGCATAGATAAATAATTGCTGTTTTTAGAATAGAAAAGGGGAAATACCCAAAATAAAATTAAGAATAAGAGGGTCTAATGCCAACTAAAATAAGAAGTTAGCTTTCAAAAATAAATAAGAAATGGAAAATTGAAAAAATTTAAATAGTAAATGGAAAGTTAATAAAACATTAAAAAATTTTAAAAAATGAATTATCTGATTGAATAATATTCAATTAATCGTCAACACAGAGGAAAGACCTAACTTATTGCTCTATCAAGCAGAGAACTTGTCTCGATCAGTCACATATAAAAATACAATGCTCGAGAGCAGTGGCCTCCAAACTACGGCCCGAGGGGCCGAATCTGGCCCGCGAGTACTAATCATCCGGCCCGCCCGGGAATTATTTAAAATAATTTTATAAAATTTAAAGTAACAAATAATATAACTATTTTATATAGCAGCCAATCTAGAAATGCGTTGTCTATCATATGCGTTCTTTATAAAACATATTGCAATTGTTATACAACCGTTTCTAAATTCGCAATGAGTGAAATACAGGAATACTCTATATAGAAAATCTCATGTGGACGCACATGACTTCCTTATACGGCCTATATAATTACATACTTCATTGAACACTGCCGCACTTCATTGAAACTTATTTCCGCGAATTTCATTGGAGGTATATTTCTCATTCAATTTGTTCAATTTTTACTTCGCGGCAAGGCAAAAATGCATAAAAACTCAAAACATCTTCAAAAAAAAAAAAAACAAGAGTTTAAAATGTAAACATATGGCAGCTTCGCTATTTTAAATTGTTGATATCTATAACTATTGCATGCAGATTAACTAAAGTCATCAAAACCTTAACCGAAATATGACATAATTTAGTCACTTTAAAAGCAGAAAAGGCGCAATTTACCAACTATAAGAATAAAAAACTGAACTCGCCGAGACTTGTAACAGAATGGGTTTATATATATATGCGCAGATTTGAATACATATGCATATACTTTGAATACATATACTTTTGACGCAGCCGATTGCAACCAAAAAGGGAGCGCACAGTTGCATGTTATAGCAGTCCCATATACAAAATTTCAACGTTTTGAAGCTACTCATTTTTTGAGGTATTCGAGATACATACATACGTACGTAGGTGCAGACGTCTCGAAAAAAGTCTGTCCTGAATCCAATTAGCAATCCGTTTTGGGAAAAAGAGTCCTTTTGCGCAAGATAAAATTCAACAGAAAAACCATAACAACATCCATACGTACAGATGTCATCCAAGAAAAAAATCGTTGAATATTCATCCTAATTGCATCGTCATAGTATGATGAATTAAGTGGATCTTGGCCCTCGAAGCTTCGTTGAAAGAACCAATATGGACTGCTGGCTGAAACATTTGAAGACCCATGCTCCTGCTTAACAACCTTGAGGCAAGAATTTAAAGATAAACATATTTAATACCAGCTAATTAACGATTTTAACTGGCCCCGACATAAAAATTAAGAATTTGCTACATCCTAGTCAAATAATACTTACGCATTTCTAAAATCAGCTTGTATATAGGGTACTTTCGAAATTTTACACAAAACACATTTTACTACACTACCTTCACAACGTTACGACAACCTTTAACAATTAAATACAGTACTGGCACATTTTCTTATCACATTAAACATTTTACACAGTACAATAAGAGTGTACAAAAGTTCATTAAAATAATTAAATCTGTTGATTTGTCAGGAATTACTCATTGTTTGGTTTCCGCTGACTCTGTGGGGCTAAGTGCATCTGCACTTTTATTTGAGGTTCCTAGTCTAGATTCGATCTTGTAGTCCAATGGTTGGGTACATAGAAATCCTCTTAGCAGCTCTGATTAGCACCTGAATGAGAACCGCGTAAGAGGTAAATCATTAGTTTGGTTTACAAAAGGCCGGTCATCGAAGTTAAACCTTAATTTTTTAGAGAATTTATTATGGTTGCACATCTCGTTTAACCCTGTTGTATTTCCTCTTTTCGGGACTGAATTTCTTAATAAGATAAAGCATAAGGCGCTCTTCATCACTGGTTCATTGTGATAGAACAACGCCTAAAGCCACGTTCATTGCTTCACATTGCACTACAAAATTCTCTCTCAAAATTAGATGCTTGAAGCACTGGTTGACTGATTACTTCCTTTTTAATTCTGTGAATGCTCTGTCATAGTTTTCGCCCCAGAAATCTCTCTTTTCCTATTTTTTTTTTCACAAATCAGATCAAATGTTTCATACACGCGCTGAGCGGGTTTTTTCTTTTGAAGAATATTCAGTCAGCAATCTCTCCGAAACCTGTCATTTCGTCAGTGACCAACTCCGGACCCGGTTTTTCAATTTCTTCCTCTCCCCAATTGCATTCAAAAGCCAGTTTATCCCCCGTTTTCTGAAAATTACTCTCATTGATTTCTCCTTCCGGCTTTTCTGATTCTTTCTCGGGTTGGGAAAAATCTGTTCTTGTAAGGGATCGAATAATGGCATTTGCTTTCTCTGGGTGAACTTTACCGTTTTCAGAGGATTTTTATGAGCTCAAAGGTTCTGTTTCCTTCAATGTACTGTCTCGGATCAAGAGTCTTATCTATTATCACGGCCTTCACGCACCCAAAATCATCTTCAGTCTTACTGCAGCAAGGGGTAGGCACTTGTGATCCAATAATTGATGGATCCACACTATTTCGCCAGTTAAAGCTTCTTTTAAAACTTAGGAATTCGTTATCACATCGGTAGAAGCACCAAAACCACGTTTACAGCAGTAGACATTTTTCTGCATTTCCATTCAAAGCTTACGGCATTTATTTCTCTTCCATTTTTTTTTCGCCACTGCTGGTATGATTGCTCAAAACGTCGGAGCCGTTTCCTCCTTTTATTTCTCCATTGATAACATTGATAGTCGCAGATGCGATACCATCCCCACGCTTCTCCTCGTTCTCTTGCCTCTTTCCTGGTTCGTTTGATGTCATAACCCGAAAATCCCTCTTAGTAACGAACAATCTTGAAATCCTGCCTGCCTCACAGTTTTGAAGTTATCTAGCTTCTCCGATAAGCGGTGATTTAATTCTACTCCATTCACCTGCGTATTTTCCTTTAGCTTCGGCACTTGCGAGCCTTTTCATCTGAACCGCAACCATTAATTCTTTCAGCTCAGCAAAAGTATTAATTTTTAACCTTTTTACCCATTTATCAAAATACTAGAATTTATTCATAAAATATTTCCACCTACTGTTCGACTCCTTTGTATGGCTTAAAAAGTTTTGCGTAAAGGCTTCTGGACTTAACGGTAATGATCCAACAAAGCACGTTTGATTTGAGCTTAATCCTGTATTTCTCCCGTCGTTTCGCAAATATTATCTGCCTCATCTCCATTGATAAAATAGCCATAAGTTGTGTTGACCATTTAGTTTCTGATAAAGCCATAGATTCAGCCTGGTGTTTAAAAAGTATTCCGGATAAGCTAATAATGTCGAGATAATGTCAGTTATCTTGACATCGAATTTTGGCATGAATCTTCATTTCAAGTATGCTTCGCTGAAACGGAATATCTGACAGTTTGGGAGTGGATTCCCTAACACTATTCGCGATTGTAATTCTTAACCCCTCTAGCTCAAACTGTCTTTCCTCTTTTTCTTTTCTTTCTCTCATTTCCTCTGTCCCTTTTGCTCTCGATAACAGTCAAGATAGACCTTCACCTTTTCTCTTCATAAATTTCCCTATTTAGAATTATATTGCTTAATTGTACTTTTCTCATCTCCAGATCCATGCCAAGACTAACAACATGCAATTTATTTTTAATCAGTTCGCAATACCATTTACGACAAATTATACTAACGTTGTTACTTGCTTTGCAAATTTTTGTTATAATAAATATTTTCAGTAAATTGGCAGTTTTCTGTTTTAGTTTGTTCCAATGGAACTTGCTTATCTGTTTTCTGTGTAATATATAACTTTATTTTTTCATTCAAGCAATGTTTCAGCTGCAAAGCTGTATTTGTAGCAAGTTTCAAAAATAAATTTATTCGGATTATCTTCAATACTTGTCAGACAAGGAATTTTTTTAAATTATTAACTGGTCTAAATTTGGCCAAAAAGCTTCTTAAGAAAATTATCTTCAGTAATTTGTAGATTTTAAATAATAATATGCTTATGATGTCAGTTTCCAAATGGTGAGTAAATTTTTTCTTAGAAATTAGAACTGTTTTCACCAATTTGTATAAAGATGTCGGCATCTTTATGATTGGGTATCGTTATGAAGCAGCCCTATATCCTTCTGTGTAATAGTTTTTATGCAGAATTAATCTAACATCAGTATTTTTGTGCATAAATAACTTTGTAAAATTCTTAAGTTAAATCCTTTCCTCGTTAGTGGAACTAAGGTTAGCCTATGAAAGGGAACAGGTGTTCACTAACAGGTCCGCGGGAGCTGATAATTAAGCTGCCTATTGTATTTGAAACCGAGCTGTAGAGCGGAATGTTGAGTAGGAAGGAATTTAATTTTTTTTTTCAAAATTCTATTACAATTAATTTTATTAAAGAAATTAATAATCCTGTGGTCTTTCCTTTCACTTTTTTCTCAATAATTTTGGAATTTACATTGTCGAAACCTAGAACTTTGATGATATCATGACCTCTGTTTCTTTCTTGGAAGAAGAATTCAAAGTTGGTTAAGCAATTTTCGTTTGTCCTGCTACCTCTTTTCTCTCTATTAGTCCTTTTACCAAAAGTTGTAAATCGGCTGTAGGAATTTAATACAATTCTTGGTTTATTTTTACTCAAGTTTTTTGCCAAATTACATTTTTAGTCTTGCCTTATTCTCAAAAAATACTCTTTTGGTCCTATGAAGTAGATTTGAATTTATTTCTAATTTTACACATATATTCAGGGTGATTCGCTACCAGACTGACAAACTTGCAGAGTGTGCAGGGGGTACAGAGATGGCTTGGAATCCCATAGGAATGCAGGGTCACAAGTGCCATAGTTATAAGCTATGGTGCAAAGAAGCAGAGAAAAAGAACAGAAAACGCAACACATTAATGGAACAGAAATCATTTTATTAAAAGATAGTACTATAACAGGTGTTCGAAATTACGACCAGAAGTCGTCTGGCAGGCCTGACAGCGGTGCTGCTTCGAATTCCTTACGTTCTGGAAGATTCCTGGCATGTCATGTATCCTCCTGGTAGCTACAGATATTCGAGTGACGAGCTCTTTAAAGGAAAGAACGAGCATCTCGTTCACCAAACTCTTCATATGATCCCAGAAGAAGAACTACATGCATGATAGGTCCGGTGATCTGGAAGGCCAAAGAACCGGGCCGCCATGACCCACCGATCCACTGCTATTCAAAGGTTAAGTCGAGGTATCAGTGGATGTCAATTGCTTAGTGGAGAGGAGCCCCGTCATGCTAGTATCACATGGGCCTACACCAGAACTATCATGCATGGACTTCTTCTTCTGGGGTCACATGAAGACTTAGATGTACAAGACCTAGTCGCTCGAATATCTGTAGCCGCCACGAGGATACGTGGCCTGCCGGAATCTTCCACAACGTAAGGAATGCCTGGAGCTCAGCTGCCAGACGGCTTCTGGTCGTAATTTCAAATACCTGTTGTAGTACAACCTTTCAATAAAATGTTTTCTGTCCCATTAATGTGTTGCTGTTTCTGTTCTTTTTCTCTGCTTCTTTGCACCATAGCTCGCAATTATGGCATTTGCAACCCTGCATTCCTATGTGATTCCGGACCGTCTCTGTACCCCCTACACACCTTGCAGGTTTGTCGGTCTGGTAGGGAATGACCCTGCATATATATATATATATATATTATAAGTAATTAATATTATTATACATAAGTGTTATGGTGTTATATATTGCATGTATAGTCAATTCTCAATGTAAGAAATTTGGAAAGAAATTGAATTTCATTTTTTTAACTCAAATTATTTATAATCGAAACTGACTCAAAATAGATTCAAGTTTCGAATTATATTAATGAGGATACTGAAAAGAAAATTTGTAATCAAAAACTTCGAATAACTGTACCTTTTTTGCTCCATCGTGATTTCTTCTTTACGCTCTGCTATGATGCTTTGAGATGAGATAACATTTACCTGTAAGGGAAAAAGTAACATAACGGTATATGCGGTAATCACTGAAAGAAATCTAAAGGAATGAATTTCTTATCATATGATAACATAAAAGAGATCATGTATGCGAGTGTTTTTCATTAATTAAAACTGGTTTTGAATCCTCTAATTTTCTCGCATTCTCTGCTGTATTTTGCATTAATTAATGTAAAAAACTAATTAATACATCTCTTTTAAATGGATCTTGAAGTTTATCAGGTGAAAATAATTAGGGAATATTTATAAATGCAATTCGGTCGAAAAATATAGTTTTTTTTTAATATCTGAAATTTTACTTCTTATTTTTACTTAAAATTATAAAATCATGCTATATCTTAATAATGTTCCATCCAAAATTTTATTTCCCTCTTCTGTAACCGAAAATTGTACTCAATTTTCTTCAAACGACGCTTAATTTTATACATAGAGAGATAAAACATTCATCAATTTAACTGCGATTGTATTCATATTACTTAGGATTACATTTTAGAATACAAATAATAAAGGTTAAAATACTTAGCTGAATACTAGAAGGTAAAAACTAAATGAAAGCAAATAAGCAGGCAGAGACAATTTAGCCAAAATAAAATTAATTACAGAAAACCTCCCATGAGAGTATTTAAGACGACGAGAACGTAAGGGGCTAAACTCTTCTTCGCAAATTTTACTTTTGTTAAGCTGTTTACAAGGCTTTTCAATTGCATTCTTCTGTTTTGTCCTAACGCTTTCTTGTCCATTTGTTTTCCTTGAGAACCAACATGGATTATATTGAATTGAATTATTTAATTAAAGCTAAGCATGTGAGGGCTATCTGATTAATCCGAGTTCCAGATTTGACCAATAGCTCCTCATGGACGAAGAAATCTTATAGCCTTTTACACCTGTTCCCTTTCATGGGCTGACCTTAGTTCCACTAAAGAGGAAAGGATTTAATTTAAGAATTTCAGAAAGACATTTATGCATACAAATATTGATATTAGATTAATTCTGCGTAAAAACTGTTATATAGAAGGATGTGAGGCTGCTTCATAACGATACCCAATCATAAAGATGCCGACACTTTTATACAAATTGGTCACTGCAACCCAAGACAGAAACTTTCACAACGGCATGTCAATATGGTTACAAGGGAAAACATAACACAAGGGGAAAATCATTATGCAAGACATCGTGAAAGAAACGAAAGCAAGGAGAAAACATTGTAGTACAAAACTTTCGTTGCATAAAACATCGTTGTAAAAAATAAAGCGACGCAGAAAGAAATATTAAATATTTTTATGAAGTTATACTGGCTGAATTCATCCAAAATCGTCATATATATATTTTTTTCTATTATAGCGTGAATGGCTAGTTTTTAAATGAATAATATAGCGGATATTTTTTCCCCAATGGATATCTCTAGTCGTTTATAAGCGTTGATTGCTACTAAGGCTAGAAGCTGAGGTCTCTTTATTAACACCTAATAGGTCGGCGACCGTTGAATCCTATGAAGAGACCGACTAATTACATCCCTGCCTTCTCCGGGATTCGAACCCGGGTCCTTCGGTACGCAATTAGAGTCACTAACCACTTTCCCGTTGGGCCGGCATACCTCTGTCATTAATTTTAAAGATATGTTGTTTTAAAATATTTTGTGACTTCGAATTTAATTCAATATGTCGTAAATGCGAAGAACGTAATATTTAATAAATAAGGTTAACACATCAAAAGTTAATAAAAAGACAAAAAACTTTCTTTTGTTAGCCATCTTTCTAAGAAATCTGAATGCTGATATGGTGAACAGAGAGAAGACTGAAAAAAATATTTAAAAATATGCTATTAACATTGCATCGGGAATTCTAAACCTATGCTGCAATGTTGCTTTTAAATTTTTTGCAATTTTGCTATTGAATTGTACATGACGTAAGTGCGAAAAAAATGATAATGCTTAATAATAAATGGGTTAAAATTAATGAGTACAACAGTAGATTGGTAGGCTACTAGCAAAGCGAGAGGGCAAGAAACCTTAACAAATTCTCTTGGGCAATCGTTAATATCTGAAACCTTTCAAATTTTTTAGTATTTATTTATTTTTTCATTATTTTTATATTTCATTTATTTTATTTTATTTTATTTTTTTATCAGAAAGCAAAAAAATGAATATATTATCAATATCATAAAAAGGTATTAAAATGTGACTTTTGTGTCACACTTTAATACCTTAAGAATGTGAAAGGATGAAATTTGTAGAATAAAAATGAGTTTTAAAAAGGAGTATGGTAGCCCATGATCGAAAGCAATTTTGCACATCTGTGGAGTATGGAACCAGCGGGGTAATGAAAGAGGGACTGGGGTATTCTCTCTCATGTAAAAAAGAGGGTCTCCAGCTGTTAAGCTATTACTAGGGGTGATAAGCGACTAGCAGCTCGTCTCCCTAAAATGTCTCAACATTTTTGACTGAGTTATGTCCGAGAAACAAGGTATCTAGTTCATTCAAAAAATTCCTAACTAAAATGAAAGGAGGTCTTCTACTAGTCGAGCATGAATTGGTTTAGCGTTATCATCCATGAGAATGAATTAGTCCTTACTGCTGCAGAGTGAGAAACCACAAAAGATTCCTAAATCTCTGCGTGTCAATGGCACATTTCTGTTAATGAACAGATTGATCCGGCTGTTAATAAAAGTAACGGCTACACAATCACTTCGCCTACTCAAATCGGATATTTTCGTTTACAAATGGAAGATTATATTCAGAGTGCTGCATTCTCTCCAAATGGTATGTCGTCTGTTATCAAACTGTGGACTAAGACGGGACTCATCTGAAAAATGCCATTGCTCCATTCCCTTAGTACCCATTGGATGCGCTGCCCAATCTCCAGGCAACATGATAGTCCACTGTTAAAGAAACACAAATCTCAAATCTGCGAATAAGAAAACTAGCACTATGAACTCGTTTCGAATTGATTTCAAACACTGTGCCGGAAGCCCTCAGAAGATGCTATTGCGGAAAGCCCTTGTTCATATTTCGGTTTCGTCTAACCATTTGCTCTTAAAAATCGTTCTTCATTTTGTGGTTATGTACGCTACGACCTTCTCTTAATCATCCTAAATGTTCCCAATTTCCAAAAACCGATTTCATTATCTGGAAGTGACGCTATGAGACACTCCAAAGGCTCCTACAATGGACGGCTTTTGACCCACTTTTAAACGACCGATTGCTCTTCATGCCACAGGATTCCGCTTAGTAATATTGTTGAGACATCGCACTGAATGCTACGAAGCATTCAATGCGATTAATATTATAGTATTTCAATTATTCCTAGTCTCCCCTCCGACATAAAGAAAGCTACAGATCTCTTTCCACTATTTACCGGAAACTCTAATTTTCAATGTCATAGTCAAAATCTGTAAATGTCATAAATTGCTTTCCTTTCATTTTAGTTAGGAGTTTAGTCGATTAAATGGTTTTGATACCGAACTAACAAGATTGCGTAATTAATTCTAGCAGTGTATATAGGTGCAACACAATACTTAATGTACTCATGTTTTCCGTTCAGCATCAGAAAATTGAATTTGTTAAACATTTTGCTGCCACTTCCGTAATAGCCAATCTATTAAAAATATCTAACAATCCAATTTATTAAAAATATGAAGAGATTGCTTCAAGAATTTAAGACACTGTTATAAATGCCACAAAAATCTCTTTTATATATATATATACATATATATAAGAAATCTGTTGTGTACACCGCATGACTTCCTTGTACGGAATATTTAATTATACGCATTTTTTCTTACACTTCATTTACACTTATTGAATTGAATTAAATCTACTTCGTCGATAGCGCAGAAACCGCAATAGAATAAACGTACTTTTTAAAATTCACTATATTTGTTTACCATGGCGACACTCTGGCGCTAAGTTCACGTTACATCTCATTCATTTTATAACATAGAATGCAAAAAAAGTTATATCATCTGAACAATTATCTAATCTTTGCCCGAAATTTTATTCAAATACTGTAATAAATCTAAAACGATGTATGAGAAAAATTAAACAAAAAGAAAAATATGAAAGATTTCAGATTTTAAATTACGTCCAAAGGCGCGTTTTTTTAACGTTTCGTGTGCTACCTTTTTTTATTAAATATCATGTACTACGTACTCAAACCATAAAATTCAGTTCAAAATCAATATCGCAAAATCATTTTAAAATGAACATATCTTTAGAATTTCCGTAAGTCTCGTGCGCTGGAGATAAAAATGTTTTTTTTTCCGTACAATGTTGCCATTGCTCGCTTTGAAATCATTTACTTTGTTAATCAGAAATTCGTTGAAATGTTACAAAATATAAAATCGATAAAAAGCAAATTTCAAATTCAAAATTAGGGCTTCCAGATGCCCATATTCGCAGTAGGATTACGTCATTCAAAATTCGATGGCTCTAGGTTTTATCACAATGCGAGAAACATGCATATATTTATGCAGATTTTTCATTTTTTAAAATTTAATGCAGATCGATAACATTTAGTGGCAACAATTTGAAAAGTGAAACGGGCATTCAGAGTGAATCGACGCAGAATCGCAAAACGAAAGTAATAGTCCTTCGGGACTAAATCCCTTTGGACTAAAAAAAAAGAAACAGTTTTTCACTGACGATTCAGTATTTCTAATTCAATTAATATAGTTCTCACTTCGCGACTAAGCAAAAGTACATAAAATCTCAAAATATCTATATTAAAAATTACGAAATAAATCTTAAACACTTATTTCCTCGAATATTCCAGAATGGTTAAGCATAATTTAAATCGAAATAGTAAAAGAAGGCGTTATCTTTGTTGTTGCGAAGCTTAGGTTCTCTAGATTGGCAACAAATCCACTATTCTGGTAAGTTTCAAATGTGAACAAATATGGCTGCTGTATGGTAAAATAATTAGGCTTAGCTGCACTTAAACAACTTTTAAATTCTTGATAATTCTACAAATATTGCATCAGATTTACTAAAGGCATAAAAACCTTAACCAAAAGACAAGAACAACATTCAATCATTTTTAAAGCAAAAAATGCACAATTTACAAACTTGTAAGAATAAAAAATCTGAGCTCACTGAGCCGAGTAACGGAATGGGTATATATATATATATATATATATATATATATATGTTTATTTATATACTCTTAGTGAGACCGATTGGAACCAAAAAGGGAGGTGCACATCTACATGTTATGGCAGTTCTACATACAAAATTTCAACATTCTGAGGCTATTTGTTTTTGAGTTATGCAAGATACATACATACATACGTAGGTACATACACAGAGACGCCAAGAAAATATCTCTTCGGAATCCATTTTAAATCAGTTTTACAATTTTCTCGGGGAAAAAGAGTCCATTATTCTGTCCTCACGTACAAATATCACGCAAAAACATCATTAAAGTGTATTCGATACCTGTCAAAATGGATATTTTCGTTAAAATATGATGCCTGAAATTTTTCGCTATTACAATACTTCCTTTGTACTTCGTACAAGGAAGTAAAAATCATAAACAATAGTTTTACAGTAATTCATAAGTAACAATTTTACTTTTGTTCTAAAAAGAAGAGTTTTACATTTAAAACTCACATTGAAGAACAATTTTGCATTTTAAAAATCACTGGGAACAATAAATTTTCTTTCCAAAAATTGCTACAATAAAGAAAAGTGTTTCAAACTTTTTTGAGAATCATACAATAAGGGATAAAAAATGATTTTCGTTCATCTTATACAATGGCATGGTCGAGTTAAACTTTCCCAAATTTTAATTTCTTGCAAATTTATTTCATGTATAGAAGCAGTCAAGCATTTAATTTGCTTCGAGTCCTGGGGGATTGTTATATGACAAATACATCAAGTAGATATATTTCTGGCATGGTTTTATGACTCAAGCTAGTTTATTAACCCATAACAAAGTGGCGCGCATAAATTATATTTCAAGATTAAAATTTTAGACTCTTGTTATCTAGATAGAATGTCAGGCGTTGACTGCGTAGCGTTTTCAACAGTTCAGTTCAGTTGATGATAGGAATTCCTTGTTTCACCATAAAGACCGTACAACTGTCAGACTTTCATATATAGGTAAAAGATTTAAATAACAGAAACATCGGCTCATTTGGCAGAAGATATTGGTATTTATACATAATCTTCGTGTAAATGAAGGAAAGGCAAGGACACTGTATGTTATATACATTGTTATCGTATTATATTGTACACTGCGAAAAAAAAAAAAAAAAAAAAAAAAGAGGGGAGAGACAGTTCTCTATCTCCCGTTCTACTGAGCCGATTGACAAAATTCAAATTGCCTTTTCCCTGTCTCGAAAGCGCGATCAAAGCCGTGCCAAGATATATTTTCACCTGAGACGAAAGGGTAAATGCGCGCCCCTATAAAGATATCAAAATAGCTATATTTGTATTAAATAAAAGTACTTGTATTAAATCAAAATATCATAATTCTTATAGCATAATTGTACCATAATTCTTAAAGTATTTTTCAATCGTAGCTTTATAAATTCAGAAAAAATAATGTAGCCAATTATTTATAACTTTCAAATGAAAATATTAAAAAATCCTTTTTTTGATAAATAAGAAATAACACTGAAATACACATTGCATTAATTTTCTCGTTTTCTTCCTATTGTTTTACTGATTAAAGTTTGCCTAGTAATAATTGACAAATTTAAATATTTAAATCCATAATTAAAGTAATTTTCGAATTCGCATAGCCAGTTTGGCGCCCCTTTGAGTGATTCACATGAGGCAAGTGCCTCATTTGCCTCACCCTTGTCCCGGCTCTGAGCGCGACTTAGGATATATACACAGTCCAGTCACATTAATGTGACCACCACGTACTTTCCATGTCAGAGTTAAATAACCAATCACAGAAGGCAGGTGGCAGCACAGTGCAGTTGAGCGTATATAAAGGGTGTGTGAGGGCTTCGGAAAACATTTCAATCGTTGGCGTAATGCAGAAACGAAGCGATTTATCCGACTTCCAAAAGGGCATGATCATTGGCTTTCGGGCCAAGGGTGGAAGCATTTCCGAAACGGCTGAGTTTGTGAACTGTTCGCGTGCCGCCGTGGTAAAAGTGTACCGTGCATGGCAAAATGGGACTGTCCAAAATCAGCGACGTGGCAAATGTGGTGCACCACGGGCCATAGATGACAGAGGCGAACGACGGTTGCGGAGATGCGTTCGGGCAGATAGACGGGCTACCGTTGAGCAACTGACCACCAAAATGAACCAAGGGGCTACCAAAAGTGTCTCCCAAAGTACTATTCAGCGAACATTGCTGCGTCTGGGCCTCCGAAGCAGACGCCTGGTTCGTGCACCTATGCTGACTGCTGTTCATCGACGGCGAAGGCTAGAATTTGCACGCCAGTACAGCAGCTGGACGTCCACTGAGTGGCGACAGGTTGCGTTTTCGGATGAATCGCGTTTTATGCTCCATCGGACAGATGGACGTTGGCGTATAAGGCGTGAAACCTCTGAAAGGAACCACCCTGCAACCATTGCCGGAACGGTCCAAGCTGGAGGCGGGAGCATTATGGTCTGGGGAATGTTTTCCTGGCATTCTCTAGGTTCACTGATCATTGTGGAAGGCACAATGGATCAATACAAGTACGCATCTGTCCTTGCGGACCATGTTCACCCCTACATGCGCATTGTTTTTCCTCAGGATGATGGCATCTTCCAGCAGGACAATGCGAGGTGCCATACAGCTGCCAGTGTACGTGCGTGGTTCGAAGAGCACCAGGATGAGTTTACCGTCCTCCCCTGGCCAGCAAACTCACCTGACTTAAACCCAATCGAGCATCTGTGGGACCATCTCGATCGAGTTGTTCGCGCCATGGATCCTCAACCGCGTAATCTAGCGCAGCTGGCCACGGCATTAGGGTCGGCATGGCTCAGCATCCCAGAGAACACCTTCAGGGACCTATGTGACTCTCTTCCTGCACGTCTCGGAGCAGTCCGCTCTGCGAAAGGTGGTTATTCTGGCTTTTGACAGATGGTCACATTAATGTGACTGGACTGTGTATTAGAGTTATATATAGCATTATTCAAACATAGCTATTTTAACATACACTCGAACTTTTTCTGAAAAAACATATCAGTTTCTTTCCATATTTCGATTCTACGACTCGAATTATGCCTAGATATTAAATTTTGTAATTTTATAATGTATTTCTTCCGCCTTCGTGGTGTAGTGGTCAGCAGACTCGACGCTTAACCGAGAACTCCGTGGTTCGATTCTCGGCGAAGGCGTTGCCCATTTTTCAGCTCTCCGGCTTCTAAAAAACCCAATGACTCTGCAATTTTTGGTTAGAAATTTGCGGAGAAATTTAAAAATTTATCTTGGCGTATTTTTTTCAGTTTGTGCCAAGAATAATTTTTAACTTATAGTAACCTACTTACTTTCCTTTTTTTTTTTCATTGATGCACGACGAGATAAAAGGTCCAACGTTCATTCTTTCAAATAATTTTAACAAAGTGCGTAAACCACATTTTCGTTATTACCGCTTAATTTAAATACGCCAAATTTCAAAACGCGGTAGAATGTAAATTTACGTATATCTTAAGAAAAATTTTGAATAAAGATCTCTAATTTTTTGCAGATATGTTTAGAAATAAATCTACTTTAAGATCATGTTAAAATTTTATAGGTCACAATACAAAAATGTTTCCGAAAGATTTATAAAAAATATTTAAAAATACAAATTTTAAAAATAAATCATAAAAAAATGTGCGTTTTTTATTTGGAATGAACCTAAATTTAAAAATGTGAAAAGAAGAAACAAATAAGTTTAATAAAAAAGGAGATATTAACAAATATATTCCAAATTCAATTAACATTGAGGAGCTAAAATTCTGAGAGTTAATTTTTAAAAAAGTACTCGTGCGAGTTTTACAAAACTTGGCAATTTAGTATAATTTGAGTCGTAGAATAGAAATATGGAAAAAATTAGCATGTCATTAAAGAAAAAGCCAGATTTTGTGTCAAAATACCTATATTGTAACAATGCTGTATATAAATCTAATACATATTCTAAGTCGCGCTTTCGAGACATGAAAAACGCAAGTTGAATTTCTTCAGTCAAGTAGAACAGGAGATACAGAAGTGTCCTTTATTTTATTTATTTATTTATTTATTTTTTCCCCGTTTAGTCCAAAGGGGCTTTGTTCCTGAAGGATTATTGTTTTCGTTTTGCAATTTTGCGTCGGAAATATTAAAAGTCTGAATCACTTTTCAAACGGTTGCCACCAAATCTTGGAGTTGTATTATATTTAAAGAAATTAAATAATGAAGAATCTGCATAAATGTATGTATATTTTTCCAATTGTGATAAAACAACGGTACCTAGAGACATCCAGTTTTGAATAACGTACGTTTCCACCCGAATATGCGTATCTGGAAGCTCAAATTTGTTTTATTATCTATTTATTTTGTAAAACGTTAACGAATTTTTGATGAACAAACTCAAACGATTTAAAAGCGACCAATGGCAACACTGTAAGGGGAAAAAAACCTTTTTACCTGAAGCGCACGGAACTGTGTACCGGAAATTCTAAAGATATACTCATTTTTAAATTATTTTCCGATATTGCTGTTGAAGTGAATTTTATGTGAGAAGAACATGATATTTAATAAATAAAGGTAACACACAAAACGTCAAAAAACGGCCCATTGGATGTAATTTAAAATCTGAAACCTTTCAGATCACCCCCCGTGTACATATATCAGTATCTTATTATATAGATAGTGTTTCAAAATAGCTGCTCCGATGTCAAATGGTGTTATTTTTGAAATCTACAGTAAGCGATTAATACACGAAATGAAAGGATAACTTGTAAGGTTTTAGTTAAACTAACCAAGTTTATTTTAATTTAAATCTTTTCTATCTCCTCTCTGCTTCAACTTCCTGTCAGAAGAAGCGCGCGTTTTTAGCTTATGCTAATTTTTGAAGTTCAGCCAAGCACTATTTAAGCCAGAGGTAGAAACCTCTCGGTGTGTGAGAGCTTTGCCTCAGATCACGGTCACGCTGCTCAACGTTCGCCTGACCAGCTAGCAGTTTAAATTTATAAGCCATAGTGCTTACTACGTGATTGCTTTGTAAAATAAATTAAAGTGCGGTAGTATTTAGTATACCTTGCTACGCACCCTTTTAGATAGAGGCCAACTTCCGCGAATTGCTCTGCGAAGCAAAGTTTAATTTAAGTTCTATTTTAATTTATTTAAATTTATTTGATTGTTAAGTTCGACCAAAGTGTGGTCTGTTACGTTCTGTATCTCTCCCGAATTGGGAGGTTTGTATTTAATAGTGATTGAATAAAAGAGGATTTCAAATCCCTTCACGTGCAGTTATTCTCCAGCCCAGCAGTTACATCAGAACATAGCGTACCTTCCGCTCCCTGTTCCAGTTCAGGACTTAGAACGTAAGGATAAGAACCCTTTACAGAATTTACCATGTTCTCAAAGAATACACACAGAATGCTAAGTCCTGATAGTGGCGCCCGCACAAAAAGAAGAGGATGGCCTCAACAACAAGAAGACGAACCTGAGACACCTGCTGTACCTGTCCAGAATCCTGAGATAGCACCTCCTGGCATAGAAGGATTCGGCTACATCGTACAAACCATGCGAGCAGCCATGAAGCCAGCGGCAAGTTTTGACGGCAAGACAGCCGTAATCAATTTCCTGGAAAAGCTAGACTCCCACTTCATGCTATATCCAGTCCACGAATTTCAGAAAGTCGCTCTTGCTACCAGCGCTTTGAAGGGCCAAGCGCTAAGTTGGTTCAAGTGCATCGGAAAGAATCTCTTGGGGGAACCAGGAAGCCCCACATACACGTATGAAAATTTCAAGAATTCTCTAGTGAAAGCATTTCCCGTGGTGCGAGATCGAGCCAGATTGGAAGCTGAACTGTTTAGCCGATACCAAGAAAGAATAGAAGATTTGTCTAATTTTATTTTGAGGAAAATTCAAGTTTTCAAGCTTTTGTATGGAAGTCGCCCGGATCCTGAAATTATTCAAGTTATACTTCCTAGGCTACTGCCCCAAGTTCAAGATTTCATCGAACTAAGAAATCCAACAACATTAGACAGATTATTTGAGCTCGCGGTACAATTTGAAAGCCGAAGAACAGCCGACAACGAACGACGACGCCAATTTGAGCGAAGAAGTCAGTGGAGTTCGCCAAGACCGCAGCAAAAGCAAAATCAAAGTTACGGGAATAAGGCGAAGCAATGGCCGAAGAAAGATGTGTCTCCTAAAGCGAGCGGCGAACGAAGGGAATTTAATAGAAGAACAAGCAAAGATTCCGAGGGCAACCAGAAGAAAAAGAATTTAAACTAAGAGGGATTTCTTCGAGGAAGGTGAAGAAGTCCGAAGCAGCGCAAAACCCTTCCAAAATCAATTTAAACACCGTGGTCGTTAAGAATTTGAGTTTGCCGAAGATTGAAGTTCTAATCAACAACATACCGGCGACAGCCCTCTTGGATACAGGAGCCCAAAGCAGCTTCGTATCGGAAAGATTCTTTAAGAAGCACTTTCGACGTTACAGAATTTTTAGTGCAAGAGACACGGATGTCATAGCGGCCCAAGGAGAAAAATGTAGCTGTTTAGGAAAAGTACCATTGTTCGTGCGTATCAACAACGAACAGGTAAGAATCCTGTTTTATATTGTGCGTAACCTGCAGACTTGTATTATTCTAGGTGTGGACTTTTTTAGTTTGGCAGAAGCAAAAATTGATTTCAAGGGGGGAGAACTAACATTAAATATGAAGCCAATTGAAGCGAAGAATGATAAGCCCCCGCAGCTGGACTTGGAACATTTACAAGCAGAGGAAAAAGAGAAAATCCAAGGTCTGGTAAGTCACTTTGCGAATTTATTTAGTGATGTACCAGGCTTTACGCAGGTGGTGAACCACGACATTGACACGGGGGACGCTCAGCCAGTTAGGCAAAAGCCATATAGATATGATAGGACAAAAGAAGAAATAATTGAACATCATATTAAAGAGATGTTAAAGAATAAAATCATCACGCCAATTTCTAGCAGTTATGCTAGCCCCGTTGTCCTGTGTAAGAAAAATAATGATTACCCGATTACGCACCCGAAGCGGTGGCGTTTTGCTATAGATTATCGCAAGTTAAATTCAGTTACAAAATATCCTGTATATCCGTTGCCGATAATTGAAGAAATTATTCGAAATATTTCGTCTACAAAATACATGACTACATTAGATCTCACGAGTGGCTATTTTCAGATTGGGGTAAAACCCGAGGACGTACACAAAACCGCGTTCATAACGAAATCTGGTACGTACGCATTTCTTAGAATGCCGTTCGGATTATCCGGCGCGCCGGCAACGTTCCAAAGATGTATGGACATCGTCTTAAGACCAGTCCTTGGTAAAAGCACTTTCATATATTTAGACGATATTATAATTACGAGTAGTACTCTAGAACAACACTTACAAGATTTAAGAAAAGTATTTTCATTGTTAAACGAAGCTGGTTTAAAGATAAATGCGTCTAAATGTAAATTTGCCGCAAAAGAGTTACGTTATTTAGGATTTAAAATTTCCCAAAAGGGAATCGAAACGGATCAGTCAAAAATAGTAGCCATTAGAAATTATCCTGTTCCTAAAACAGCGAAGAAATTATCGTCGTTTCTCGGGATGTGTTCATATTACCGGGCTTTCATTAAAGACTTTGCAAAAATAGCTGAGCCACTGCTAAAGTTGAAAAGAAAAAAAGCTAGGTTTTCGTGGTCAGCAGAAGCCAACTTGGCGTTTCAAAAATTGAAAGACGCATTGACTCAAGCTCCCGTCTTAAAATTTCCAGAAGGGGATAAAGGATTAGAGATTTCAGCGGACGCTTCAGATTTCGCGATTGGTGCAGTGCTTTCCCAAAATGGTCAGCCCGTGGCTTTTTTCAGCCGAACATTAAATGAAACCCAAAGAAACTATTCCGCAACAGAGAGAGAAACTCTCGCAGTGTTAGCATCAGTACAGAAATTTCGTGTGTTCTTTGGAAGTTCTCCAGTAACTGTATATACCGACCACGCGGCGGTCACTAGACTCTATTCTGGAAAAAATTTATCACCCAGATTAATAAGGTGGGCTCTCAAATTACAGGAATATAACCTAATAATTAAACATACGCCGGGAAAGGAAAATGTTGTGGCAGATGCTTTAAGCAGAATTAACTTAGATGAAAATGGAAGTGTAATTAAGATAGCCATGTTAACATCCAAAGTATTAGATTCTCGTGAAACAGTAATAGCCGAACTCAAAAAAGATCCGGAGTTCAAAAATATATACAATTATTTGGCCGACCCTGAGAATTTCAATCATCCGGATATTGTGCCGATAAGAAATAGGGCCGAAAATTACGAATTAATTGACGGACTGTTATTCTATACGAAAGCTACTAATGAGAATCATGAATATAGACCGGTTATCCCAGCTAGCATGAGGTTGAATGTATTAGAAGAGTTGCATGATTGTGCCATTTCGGCTCATTTAGGTATAAGAAAAACTGTTCAGAGAGTTCGCGAGGCAGTTTTCTTTCCAGAACTGCAAAAGTTTACTAGGGCGTATGTCCAGTCGTGCCCAACATGTCAATTAAATAATTATGTTAATTTCCGCCCGGCCGGGTTCCTAAATAGTATTAAATCAGAATTCCCAAATCAAATAATAGGCATCGATTTACTTGGACCTTACCCTCGAAGTAAAGTTAATAAAAGCCGATATCTTTTAGTTATAGTGGATCATTTTAGCAAATGGTTAGAGTTAATTCCGTTAAAACGCGCGTCTGCAAAAATTGTAGTAGATTCAATTCTAAATAAGTATATTTTAAAATACGGGGCGCCCCTAAAAGTTATTTCAGACAATGGTCCTCAGTTTGTTAGTAAAATGTTTGAGGAAATGTGTGCAAAACTGGGCATACGTCATCTAAAGATGGTCCCGTATCGTCCGCAGTCAAACATAGCGGAACGGGTGAATAGAAATGTAGTGAAAATAATTCGTAGTTATGTGAAAAACTATCACTCTACCTGGGATAGCCATATAAATGAATTTGCATTTGCACTTAGGACCGCCAAACACGATACTACACAAAAAACACCCGCTGAACTCTTCTTAGGAAGAAAGATCTTGACCCCCCTAGATAAACTGTTCTTTGTACAGGAAAGGGCAGAAGAATTTAAAATGAGTGATATACAAAAGTTAATACGGGAAGCGACGGAAAATATAGAAATGGCCCAAAGAAAACAGAAATTGTACTATGACCTAAAAAGAAGAGAGGTCAAGTACAATGTGGGAGATGAAGTGTTGAAGATTAAACACAACTTGTCAAATGCCCCAGAGGAAAAGGTGGGGAAATTTTTTCCGCGTTTTGAAGGCCCGTTCACAATTGAACAAATTACGGGGGCAGTGGTTATATTAAAAAGAAATGATGGTCAAACGCTCAAAGCGAATGTGGACCAAATAAAACCGTTCTATAATCGCAGCAAAATGGCTGTATTTAAAGATTCGTTTCAGGATCCGAGGCAATCGACTAGCCAGGAAGATATACGTCAGCAAAAACAGCAGGAACCAGCTACAACGGCATCGAAATGTCAGAAGAAGAAAGCTCCCCCCCAACAAAGAAATAAGAACCAAAAAGGTGGTTTCAAAAGAAAGTCTCACGATGCAGGTGAACAAATCTACGAACGGAATTACGAGCGCACCAAGAGAAGAAAGCAGAATGGGCAAGGGAAGCCCAATGTATCCAAAAGAACTGTGGAATCATCGGACAGGTGCCTGAGAAGCAAGAAACGTCGATTGCAGCCTGAGAATCAACTTCCCGAATACAGCAGGAACCAGGACAAGCAACGAGCAAGGGCCCAGGAGAGAAGGGCCCAGTCCACCAAACGTCCAGCGGAGCAACCTCCTCTACAAAGGAAATTGCCGAGGATACAACGACGGAATTTCAAAAGAAAAAGAGACGAGCAGGCTCCGAAAGAACAACGAAAAACGAGGAAACTGAACCAGGCCACAACTTACTCAAGTTTTAAAGATTGGGCCAAGAAAAGGATGGACGATCATAATAAGATAAGTACAATTTCGTATTCAAAAGTTTAGTTAATTTTTGAGTATACTGCAAGTTGCAGGGCTGATTTTACCTCAAGCGAGGTTGACTTTTACGCCAAGTGAGCGATAAGTCCTCATATGGAAAGTAAAATGTTTTGTTAAAAGAAATTGTAATTTTCAAAGATTTAAAATCACTTAATGTTTTGTAAATAGATTAATTCTGTAAAAGCAATGAATTGCTGAAAAGAATATGTTAACTAAATGATTTTGTATGACGCTTTGTCTAAAGACTTGTAAAATGTCTAGAATGAAAATTCGGAAAATTGAAAAACACGATTTAGTCTGTAGACTATTAATTCAATGTAATTTGATATTTCAAGAAAGTACCTTGAGAAAGGAATAGGAAGCACTTGCTGTAAGCTTAGAAATTTAACCTATATTTCTGTAAGCTTAGAAATTTAACCTCTATTTGCATTTCAGGATTGCTATGAAATTGTTAATGTGTTATGAAATGTAACAAATAATATTATGCTAGCAATGCACGTTAAGTGCAATATTAATGTGAATGTTGTGTGCAAACTGCGAATTTGTATGCATGAAAAGTTAAAGATTGACTATTTTAGAATGCAAGTGTTAATTAGGCTCTCCACCAAATACACTTAAAGTGTTAGACATAAAGCTAGTGAGAACCTTAGGATTAGCTGGTTATAGGGCGTTTTTTTCAGGTCTCGTATGTCAAGTTCTAACTAATGTTAGTCGATTGTAGGTGGAAGAGTTGAACACCCCCGAACACATAAAAACCCGCAATGGCGGTTTGCTTTACATCCAACACCGGTGAGAGAGCATACGGGGGAAGAATTTAATTGTGCTTGAATGATAATGTGTGTGTGCAAAATTACACAGAAAAAAAAAAATAAGGATTTGTACCACTTAGAATTATTCTGTTATTATGTCATACTAAAGTTGTTTTCCTTCCAGATTTTGCTGGAAGGAGTAAGACTGTTTGAAGAATAAGACTTGAAAAAAAAAATGTTGAAGATTGTTGTTCCAGAAAATTTCGTCTGTATTTTACACAAACATATATTGCCTTGTAAGAGTTGGCCTAAGTTTAGAACAGTGAAATTTTCGACTATTTAGAATTGCTAGTTTTCAACATGGTCCGTTTGGACCAAAGTAGTTTAACTATCGCAATTCTGGCGGGAAGTTTGTAAGGTTTTAGTTAAACTAACCAAGTTTATTTTAATTTAAATCTTTTCTATCTCCTCTCTGCTTCAACTTCCTGTCAGAAGAAGCGCGCGTTTTTAGCTTATGCTAATTTTTGAAGTTCAGCCAAGCACTATTTAAGCCAGAGGTAGAAACCTCTCGGTGTGTGAGAGCTTTGCCTCAGATCACGGTCACGCTGCTCAACTTTCGCCTGACCAGCTAGCAGTTTAAATTTATAAGCCATAGTGCTTACTACGTGATTGCATTGTAAAATAAATTAAAGTGCGGTAGTATTTAGTATACCTTGCTACGCACCCTTTTCGGTAGAGGCCAACTTCCGCGAATTGCTCTGCGAAGCAAAGTTTAATTAAGTTCTATTTTAGGTTTAGTATTTAATTTTATTTGATTGTTAAATTCGACCAAAGTGTGGTCTGTTACGTTCTGTATATCTCCCGAATTGGGAGGTTTGTATTTAATAGTGATTGAATAAAAGAGGATTTCAAATCCCTTTACGTGCAGTTATTCTCCAGCCCAGCAGTTACATCAGAACATAGCGTACCTTCCGCTCCCTGTTCCAGTTCAGGACTTAGAACGTAAGGATAAGAACCCTTTACAGAATTTACAATGCTTCCCAAACGGATGCACAGAACACTAAGTCCTGATAAACTATCAACAATTTATCACGAATTTGATTCTTTTTGTATTATTTTTTTAATTCTTGTGGCTTCACTCGGCTACATAAACAACGTTAGATAGTAAATCAAGTTCACAGCAAATTTGTTCCTGTTTCCCTTTATTACAGAAATGTATAACATTCCACTGCAGCAAAAGTACCGCTTCCTAGATCATATAAGCTTGTGGGGTTCCACCCTTTTATTTCTCAGTTAAATGTAGGAACTCTTCTACACCAAAAACCGATTAATCGCTTGAGTGTGTGAACAGATATGTAAGACTCAAGAAGGGTTAATTACCGTTTATTTCTCAAAATAAGGATGAGCACAATCGGCTCCTATCTCAGAGCGTACAGTAAAGCCTCCACTTGGGCTTGAACTTAAATTAATAAGAATTAAAACTTAACTAATGCTTAACTAAAAGGTATAGCCAAAGCTCTCAGGAATCTAAGCAGTTAACCCCTAAATCTCAATTAAGTAGGCGAAGCTATCAAGAGCCTGAAGTACGGTCGAACGTAGAACTAGCTTAGAGAGAGACGTAGCCCAAAGGCAAACGCGCGCTGCCAGAAGTCTGGCTGTCTAACGAAGTCAGTGAAACATCGACATAAATACTACTCTTTCTCATTTGCATTAAACGCGTTTCTGAAAATACATTCTGGTAAGGAATTGTAAGCTGAAGCTAGAAGAGATAAGAAAGCCGCATAAACTTAAAATAACTGTTATAAAATTAGGATAAACCTTACAAGCTTATACAGACAAATGTGGCTTTGTCCGTGATTTTATCTTTGTAACCATAGTACTGGCACTTTACTTTTCAATATTCATTGTGCAAAAACATTACAAATGGCTCAAAAAGCTACATTATAATAGACACTATGAAGATTTGCTATTGATCTGGAGATTGTAGCTAAGTCTTACAGACCTTACTAGACAAATTAACGAGTTATCGCTACGCCTGAAAAATCTCAGAAATACAGAGGAGGATTTTAAATTACTTTTTATTTAGTCTGAAATGAACATAAAGCACGGCTTGTCGGAAAGATGAAACCATCACTGGTGGCTGTTCAAATTAGGTAGTAAGAAACAATTAAATTCAAACGCGGATAACATAGTCTACTGCTATACATTCAATAAAATAGGCTGTCAGCTAGCTCCATTTAACAACAGAATGTCAAACTCTTAATATCCCTTTTAAATAGAGCTAGATATAAAACTATTACATGTATAAAATTATAAAGAATCTATAAAATATTATAAATTTATAAAATTTATTATAATTTATAAAAAATTATAAAAAGAACATGGAATTTATTTTTGAAAAATGATTGTTCTTC
>KK114990.1:50047-62083 GCA_000611955.2 Stegodyphus mimosarum | reverse complement strand
TAACAGCAAAGATTTGGAAACTAAGAAATTTATATTTTGAAATTAAGAATTTTAAATATTATATTTAATAATTTTATTTAAAGTCTTATCCAACTTTTCAAATTATTTCCAGCACTTAATAACATGATTAATTTTGACAATTGGATTACTTGTCTTAAATTTTTTGTATAATTTTATCAAATTTAATATTATAATTTTCTTATAAATGTATGGCGTTCCTATGGGCACCGATGTTTTCGACTTCTATTTGCAATCATTTCATTTTTGTACAAGAATTCAATTTTATGAAAAACTGGAATCAAATTGATAAATTTAATCTTGCTTTTAGGTATACTGATGACCTCTTCATTTTCAGTAATTATGATTTAACTGAAATAGCTAATATTTATCCTAAATATTTAAACCTTAATAAAATGAATTCTAATAATTACGAAACTGATTACCTATATCTTAAAATTCTCAACTGTAAAGTAATTAAATTTTTATATATAAAAAAGGGCTTTTTGACTTTCCTACCATTAAAATCATAGATTGGAATTACAATATTTCCAAAAAACGTTATTGCAAACTCCATTATCAACCAGATACTAGGAACCAAAATCTTTATAATTCAGTTGATTTCAAGATACTAATCAAGAAATTCAATATCTAAAAATCAGACTAATTAATAATTTAATTTCGTTAAATTTTATTAACTTACTTTTCCAAAAATTAAACTTAGGTCATTTTAATTTTAATTTATTGTTACTTAGACGATTTACTTAACCCAAATTTGGAGGTATTTAGCGGACGCATAACAGTTGTAAATATACTTGTAAATTAGCACATAATCCCTTTATTTCTGTTACTAACAAATGGCCACATCTATTCTAGTCATATTATAAGCCAAAACAATGAAGACTTTTTACTGTTAAATAACGTTTTCCTTTTCGGAACTTTATTCACCCCCTATATTACTCCTAGTTCCTTCTTCACATTTTATACACTTAAAAATAAATTTACTAATATTTTTAGTTAAAATTTTAATTCTTTCCTGATATGTGCATTTTTAAACAATATTTTTTCAATTATTTTTCAAAATTAATAATACTTTTTAAAAAAGATGATCAATTTACTTTTAAAACTTTAATTTAAAATAATTTAATTTAAAATTTACTTTTTTTGTTACTTTGTACTCCTTATAAAAAATAAGACACAAAAAGTTTGACTCCCGTACGACAAAAATTAACCGATATATTTGATATTAAAGTCTAACATTATATTTGGGGGCCGTTCACAAATTGAAGAACAAAATCTTTGCTTAGTTATGTTGCTAAAAATAAAATATATGTTTCGAAAATGTTTTCTATTGCAAAGAGCATTTCAATGAAGATTATTGTGAAAAGTATTAATCAATATATTTTTTTTCAAAATGGAGACTTATTTACAGAATGTTGAAGAATTTGTGTTCTAGAAAGCACTAGCAAGCTTTAGTATTAGCACATGGCGAACTGGTAATACTGTTTGCAGTAATTAAAAAATAGAAAATAATTGAGTTTAATGAATTTTTGCATAATTACCAGATTATATTCTTAAGTAATAAAACTTCATGAGAATATTAATAAAGTATTTTTAAGTTAACGACCTTAAATATAAATTACTCGAGTGAAAATTCTTTCGTATTACAAATATTTGGAAAATTTGCGTTCTCCCTTGCGGCTGCGCAGTGCGGAAGAGGTATTGAGTTAAAGGCTAGTTCCGTGGTAGAAACCAAAAACGTGTTTGTGAAGATCTTGTTCGCCCGATGTGCCTTACTATCGACGTAGTAGCCGTGATTCTCTCTTAGCATGATGCGATGATCTGATGCATTGAATCCTGACATGGAAAATATCTGTCGAAGACTAGAATGGAAATAAGAATATAGTAGAATGTCACGAACAGCCTTTATAGTATGAAGTATAGTATGGAATTGTTGCAGACGTGCCAGTCAAGTTAATTACCTGTTATTTATCTTCTTTATGTTATGTTTTTCCTCACAAGTCATGAGTTGACATATCCTGTTCATCGGTTTTGTTGAGCTCAAGGAAAGCACCCATTAAATTTATAGTAAGTATGCTTCTTTGGTAGGCAACCAAGCTTCACACTAGACCAAAACTATCAGCCTCAACCCAAATTAAAATTTAACACAAATGTAATAAAATTATAAATTAAATACACTAGTAAATGACAAAAGAATATCGTTGAATGGCACTCAAAGGGGAAAATATCAACCTCGAATTATCCTCATTTTCTTAATTAATCGATCCTCAATGCAAATTGAAAATGACGTCCAACTTTGAAATAAATATCTCGATCAATTTTAATCGTAAGGGAATCAAACTTTTTTTTTTTTTTTTTATTTTTATAAGGAGTATAATATTTTCCTTAGCATCAGTATAGGGCCCGGAGGAACTTATAAAAAATTAGATTTCGTAATTTTCGCGAAATGGACTTTTTTATGGCGGCAGTAGACATTTTTAGGCTTTCGCCGGCTTTTCGGTACCGCAGTAGGCTTCCCTAACCACTATACAATCTGGGCGGCAAAATGAACTTCTTTAAATGTAAGAAATGGACTGCAAGCGTAATTACTTTTTAAAGATGGGCTTCTTTAAATGTAAAAATGAAAAAAACATGAATATTTCCATCATTTAAAACACTTTTGTTACTGGAAGTTATGTCAATGATAAACGGTTGCGAAAATAAAGCCGAGTAAGTACTTTTGTGATAGTTTTACATTTTTTCCTTTTCACCTAATTATTTCTATTACTATTTTCTATTCTATATATTAGTGATACTTTACGCTTTTATAGCATTTACGGCAAAAAAGTGCTAAATTTTTGGAACAGAAATATGTTTCTTTAAGATTATAAATTTGCTTTCTCAGTCCTTGAAATGCATTAATACTTTTACTGTAATAACTCCTCAAATAAAAGGGAAAACAAATGTCTTTTTTGATAGGAAGTGTTGATGACATGTGTTATTCCCACGCTTTCTATAATAACTCCTAAAAGAATAAATCTGAAAAAAAATGAAGATTATAATAGTAAGAAATTTATCATCGGCTTCAGAAAATATGCATGCTTTTCTTTAAACAATGAGTATTTTTGTGGGATCGTTGCGGTTTAAATCGTCGATTAAATTTTAGGAGAGACGTACCATCCGGAAATGTGTAGGAAGTATTTTACCACGCAATTACATTCCTTTCAGTTTTATCTAACCCAACTTCCGAGTAATATTTTTGAAGTATCATAACCAAGTTCTTGATGCATGCAACTGTTATCCTTCTTGACAGTCCCAAAGCCAAAGCACGTAAGCTACGAATTACGAAACAGAAAGCCAGCGCGTATATGTCGGCTAGAATCAATCTACTGTATTCCTAAACTTAAACTTCCAAATATGGCAGTCTGGCATTTATGCGGCAAAAACATGAAAGCCTGTCATTATAGGAGGTGCAAATTAAGTTGATTATGTAATCTTCACAGCAACGCTTCCTGCCCGCGGAATATGCATACCAGATGAAATGGATTTTAGTTTAATGAAGTTATGCGCAATCAGGTAAACAGATCTCTTAATTAGATGAGAGATACACGACATTATTGCATTTGAAAACTTGTAGCGGCTGTTTCTGAATATCATGGCATAAAAATTTCTAAGATTAGTTTAATTCAAAACTAACTCACAAAACGAATATTTTGATTTATATCAACTTGTTTTGCAGCCAAAACAAAGAATCAGTGGTCTATTAAATTGTATAACAGTGAAAATTTTTATCATGAAAGGGTTAATCTTTAAAAAGAGAAAAATTGTTATCTGTCGATTTTCAAATTTCTGAATTATCAAAAAAATACCTAAGAAAATAATTTTTTCAGTTCTTTAATACTGATCTTTTCGGACTATAAAAATTATAAATCTAATAACCGGACATATTTTTTTACTATTTGAACAAAAATTCTCTTGCATAAGAATAAAGAAAATTTTGAATTTGGTAGCATTTTAGTTAGCAGAATTTCGATTACTCGTACTGCAGTTATCCAAAATTCCAGTTACCCGGATCCCTTTTTCTTTTTTCTATCTTAAATAAAATTAAGCTTTTTTTAATGTACTTTACATGCGTTGGAGATACTAAAGCAACAAGAAATCAGCGTAAGTTGAGTAAACTGCTGCTTTAGTGCCTCCAACATTTGTTCCTTCGCATAATATTTTAATTAATATAATTAACGTGCCTTTATTTTCGTTAATTTATATAATATGATAATACAGTAGAATACATAATTTTAAAAAATTATTAAATTAATTTAGATAAATGTGTTTAATACATTTATGAAACTGCAAACTTCATATTCTCTATGCTGATAGGCATTCAATTAGTATTACGATCTGAATTTTTGCATCATCTGTCAGGACTTAGTGTTCTGTGCATCCTTTTTGGAAACATGGTAAATTCTGTAAAGGGTTCTTAACCTCCAATATTCAGTCCTGAACTGGAACAGGGAGCGGAAGGTACGCTATGTTCTGATGTATCTGCTGGGCTGGATAATAACTGCACGTGAAGGGATTTGAAATCCTCTTTTATTCAATCACTATTAAATACAAACTTCCCAACTTGGGAGAGATACAGAACGTAAAAGACCGCACTTTGGTCGAACTTAACAATCAAATAAATTAAAATAGAACTTAAACTTTGCTTCGCAGAGCACTTCGCGGAAGTTGGCCTCTATCTAAAAGGGTGCGTAGCAAGATATACTAAATACTACCGCACTTTAATTTATTTTGCAATGCAATCACGTAGTAAGCACTATGGCTTATAAATTTAAACTGCTAGCTGGTCAGACGAACGTTGAGCGGCGTGACCGTGATCTGAGGCTAAGCTCTCACACACCGAGAGGTTTCTACCTCTGGCTTAAATAGTCCTTGGCCGTACTTCAAAATTAGCATAAGCTAAAAACGCGCGCTTCTTCTGACAGGAAGTTGAAACAGAGAGGAGATAGAAAAGATTTAAATTAAAATAAAACTTGGTTAGTTTAACTAAAACCTTACACATCTAAGAGCTGATGTTCTTTGTTTGTATGCTCAAAGCGTAAAAAGTAAATCTTATGGGGCTATGAAGCCCTTCTTATTTCCGATAGTTGTAGAATTTTGCGTCTAGAGCCATTTTGATCTGGAGCTACTAAGCAGTAATTAAGCAGGTAATAACATAAATGTCCCTCAATGAGCCTCCAAACATGCCAGTAGTATAGATAAATTTGCAATATTTGTAAAATGAAAGAGTTAAGACGAAGCATTTGGCAAAACTCCTGGAATTTAGAGCATATTCATTTTAGTCATTTAGAATAAAATTAAATTTACATTTTATTCTAAAACTTGATTGATTTTCTGTTATACGTAAATCATCAATTGTAAATAAAGTACTTCAAATAAAAATTAATATCTGATAATAAATAATTCGCACTTCATTCTTGTATTTAAGTTCATTATTAAGGGTGTATCATATATACGGCAGGAAGTAAAAGTTTCCATTTTGTGAATTTAGTAAGACAGTAAATGCAACGGAAAAAGTGTATTAAGTGTATTACGACTCAGTATTAAACTGAGTCGATGAAAGGTGAATTAATGTAAAGTATAAAAAAAATCTCGAGAATAGAACTGAGAGAATCTGCTTTTAATATTTCAATGTCATCTGAATTCATCCGGCAGGATATATTTTAATCACTACACATTTTGTATCCATGTGCCGAAATTTCAAATGTTATTTGTTGCAGGAGGATTGAAACATGAGAGTATGTTTGAATGCCTGGAGGTTTTATCAAACAGTTCTTAGTAGGCTAAAGCATGTTAAAAATATGCCCATATTGTCTCGAAATTTAAAAACTTATGATCAGATTTTGCCATTTTTCGAATGTGTTTTTGATTTGAGAAAAAATGCAGGACTTTTGTAAATGCGAAATGACGTAAAGTGAACTTACGTAAGGCGGGGTGCAACTATCTAAGAAAGGTAGAATTTCTTTCAATTCGATTTTTTTTTTTTGTAAAAATTTTATATCATTCAGGTAATTTGCGTGTGTAGGTAATTTATTGGGCATTTTCCTTTAAAATATATTATTTCGTGACTTTTTGCTAATGTGTCACATTAATCTTTGTGCTGGGTTAGCAAGACATTTTAAAATCACTCTAATTTTTGCCTTCAATGAAACTTTGGTCCACAAACTTAATTCGTTTCTTAAGAATTCTACACATGGATCATCAAATAACTAGGAACATCTTCCCTTTCGTCTTCTTCTTCCGAAAACATTTTCTTCTGCATCAGCTGCATTCTGGACTGCCATTTGTTGCCGGCTTACTTGTTCATATTTCAAGGCATAACTCATGATCCGAGAAATTTTCTTTTGCAAAATTTATTCGTGGTCGGTTGATTTATTCGAAATCCAAGGCGTTCATGAACCAAGCTTCTACTGTACATGCAAATATTTTCACAGATTTAAAAGAGACTTTTTTTAAAATTCAAATGAAAAATAAAATGAGCTCACGAAGCAGCATATTAAAAACATTAAACCGGCAAAACGAAAATTCAAAATACTTCATTCCTTTCACATAATGGCGTATGGAATCATTCGCGAAATAACAGTCCCGCAAATGGCGAGAAATCAGCCAACCAGAAAATGAATAGCAACAGCTATTATCCGACAAACAGCTCTGAAAAAAATGTTACTAGATGACAAAGAAGAAACAGATTGCTGAAGTCAATAAAAGCTGCTGAGTTTAATTAAAATAAAGAAAGTGATTGACCGGTAATTTTCTAAAGGTATACTGCTTCCTTGAAGCCAAAAATAAAAATAAACTTTCCATAATACTGCATATGATCTCACATATTTTATCTTAAAGCCAATAATGATGACAAATACATGAAATAAAAAGAAATAAAAAATAATTCCACATAATTTCTGGTGCAAAGGGAGAATAATTGAAATTTTTATCAAAAATGTAACCTTTATGAAAAATGTATTTTTGCGTAGAATTTTCAATGCAACTGTACAAAAATTGCAGTCTGAAAAATTCAAATTACCGTCTGATACCTTGAAAAGTTTATTAGCAAAGTTTTAAAAATAAGAAGATGATGAGATAAAAAGAAACTGCAAGGGGATTTAGTGGTTTAAGATTTCAGTTTGCCACCTGAAATAATATTAAAATAAGTAATTATGATAAGCTCACTGTTGAAGAATTAGTCTTCTGTAAAGTAAAGCTATATTCAACTCCTTCCTGTCGCATTAAATTTATACGTAGAAATCATGCTGGTCGAAATTAATTTTTTGTTGGACAAATAGTTATACATAATATACAAGGTTATCAAGCTTGTCGACGTAATGTAATGTATGATCAGTATGGTTCTTTGTTGTGGTAGCTGACAACAGACATTATGGCTCGAACGATAAAAAGGCTTTGGTGGCTAACAGTAGGCATGCAGCATGCAAAGGGTTAAAATTATATGCTAAAAATGCCAAAGCAAATGATAGAAAAAAATTGCTACGATATTGTTTATCACAAATTAATGTCTATAGAAACTTGCGCTCTTGTTTAACAAGGAAAGATTCAATTATTCAAGACAGAGTTGCACACTGATTTCACTGGATCACTTGCAACAAATATTTCCTTCAAGTAGCAATATTTTTCTAATTTTACCACCACGCAAAGTCTGCAAACTGAAAATAATTTAAAGTTCTAAGAAATTTCCTTGGATATGTGTAATAACTCTTTTTAATGCTGAAAAATAAAATCAAAGTTATTTACGATTAATGTTTGTTATTGTTATTTAATTTTACTAATAACAAAAATATTTTTTACCCTTTTGAGACAGGTTACAAGCTACCATACACATGATTGAGTGGAATAAATATTTGAATAAACTAAAGAAATAAGAGATGCTTAACATCCTAAATCCTGGTGCAAGAATGAGCATGTTATACATCAAATAGTCATTTGCAACCGCACTATAATTTATGCTGGTTTTCATCCTTTTAATTATGCCTAATGTCCTATTCTTATGCAAATTACTGTTGTTGAAATGGTACTATACCAACCACTGCATCATTTCTAATAGCGTTTTCAAATTCACAACTGCCTCCTCCCCCATAAGGACACAACCATACCCACTCTAACAATGCCGACAAATATTTAAAGATTTGAAAAACTCGTTTGGAAAACTCTTTTCATATCTTCCATTCATTTAAATGAATACCCAGAGGTTCTAAAAATTGGAACATTTTCCTTTAAAGGTGGATGGCATGCTACTCAAGACGGAAGAATTCTCTTCTCATGGATCGCAGACTACGGTGACGTCACAAATCACTCTCCAACGAGCGACAATTCAAGGGAACGTGACCTCAGGAAGAGAAAATGGACTTAGCACAGTAAGCCACTCGAAGCTAGGAAATCCGACAGAAAATTAAATAAAAGAGACAAAAAATAGTAAATAATATTTTCCCTACTGCCCCAGATATGAAACAGGGCGCGGCGATGCATGAAGTATACCTCACCCAACCCCTTTCCTACCTTAGACAGACGATGCCTGTACATTATAACGATTCCCGGCATTTTTTCGCCTTCGGAAAATAGCAAAAATAAAGATTACTTTCTGTCAATGGATTCGCTGTAGCGTGACGTGCTCGGTGACGTCAAATTTTTTTTTTCCCTCACGGAGCCGTTTGTTTAGCAAGTAGTTTCACGGTTAATGCATGGAATATCGAAGTGCGTATTTCCCTAACAGTAGAAACAGGATGAATCAATTTTAGTACGGTTTCATAATCTTTTCAAGAGATTTTGCAGATAGTGATGCCAGAAAGGCGCTATTAGCAACAGTTCTTACTTGTTGATGAGATCCTCAGTACGTAGATGAATTTCTATTTATTCTTAGATTGTTACGACCTTGTTAACCCGGCGGAAGGCGCACCAAGAAAAGTTACTTGAGCGGGCGCGTGGGGTTTCACATACCCCAATATTTAAAATAAGATAAAAAAAGGTTTTATTTAGCTTTAAATCAGTTTTTTTATTTATTATACATGAATAAACCTTAGGTTACCAAAAATTAATTTCCAATATTAAGCTTATAGAGTTAAAATAAAAATAAATGAAAATAATAACAAAACAGACATCATACCTTTACGTTTTGTTGCATCTCTAATGCACAATGCTTATTTTATCTGGTTACACTTTGAACATAATACATTAATATGTTCTTGGCAAAGAAAGATTTCACATTTTATACATCTCATTCGAGTTTTTCTATCCTTAGCTCGAGGACATACTCACATCTTTTATATTTAGTTATTTCGAATTTCATAGATTCGTTTGAATTATTCGTAGAAACTTCTGCTCTTCTTTTGCACGTCGTACGTAAATTTCTCGCTAACGTATTAATATCTGATCTTTGTTCAATACGATTTTTAATTAGTTCTAATGCTAAGTCCTTCAAAAACAGGCGTCTGCTTCTATATCTGGTTGGTGGATTAGCAGTTTAAAGCAATATGATTCGAGCATTTTTTGCAGCAATATTCAGAGCAGGAAAAAAATTACCATTGGCCATCTCCTTGTTATTCTGGCAACTGAGTAACTTGCTGCCATTTCGTCTACCGTATCCCTTAGTCATGCTCCCTTAGTCATATTATAAAAACATATCATTTCTGGCTTTTTCTTTTCTCCAGTAGTATCATCTATAGCATCATCGTTATGTAATGTTGAAAGCATAAGAACAGTTTTTCCATTTTTAGAAACATAAGAAATTAATGTTTTATCTTTTTCAAAACCAAAAAGTGTAGAAAATATTTCCCTTCGCTTAGAAGTAACAAAAGTAGGAGGAATTTCCCTTTTGTTTTTTCGCATTGTTCCTACAAGTGTCAGCTTTTCTTTTAGAAGATCCGCAGCTAGTGGGTAACTCGCATACCAGTTATCTGTAGTAATGTTTCTGCTAGATTTATGCAGTGGTTGAATTAATCTTTTCACAACGTCAGATGGACTAGTACTGACCTTGAAGGGACCATCTGGCTGTGTACCGCAGTATATTTCCATATTAGAAGTATAAAAAGTTCTTGAGTCTACCAGTGCAAAAATCTTGATTCCGTATTTTGCTGGTTTGTTCGGCATATATTGCCGGAACCCACATCGGCCCCGAAAGGGTTCAAGTTTCTCGTCAATAGTGACGTACTCACCTAAATTATAAGAATCTTTGCAATTTGAAATAAATTTTTCAAAGAAATCTCTAATTGCGGCTAATTTATCAAAGAGTTTTCTCTGTGGCCTGTCTAGCAATTTGTCGAAACGCATGCAACGTAAAAGAAATAAAAATCGCTTATAGGGCATTGTTGTGTGAAAAATTTCAATACCTGTACCGTCAGTAGCCCAAAGGTCCTTTACGTTGAGATGCGATGACTTGTGAAGACCACATAAATATAAAAGTCCTATAACTGCTTTTATCTCGACCACGTCAGTAGGTTTTGCATCTCTTTCACGTTTATAATGTAAAACTATCTCAGAAATATATAAATTCGTACATTCTACAATTATTGACAATATACTATTATCAATAAGAATATTCCAACTACTAAAGGGATCAGTAACATTTCTGGCTTCTCTTACAGGTCCTGGAAGATGAGTCATAATATTATGCGAACGAACTCTTACATTTTGCCTAAATTTCTTTTTTTTCCACACCGTTTTTCCCTCTTTTCCAACAAAATCATCAGAATCATCATCATCTTTAGTATTATCCAGTTCATCATCTTCTTCTGTATCTGTATTATGTTCACTAAATATTTCAATGTCAGTATCACTTTCAATTTCCGAAATGCAATCTTCATCACTTTCAACAGTTTCTAATAAATCTCGCAGCCGTTGCATCTCTAATTCATAGGGACTCATTCTTTTTGCCATAATGCACTAAAAATCTTTAAAAATATAATTTTAGCTACTTTAAAATCCCTTGCGAGTAGAAATACTTATTGTTATACTCTAGACTTTAATTTCTGAAATAAATATTCCGTCAGGAAAACACTTACGTGGACAGGCGCGTGGGGTGTGTCATACCCCAGTTCCAACAAATGCCAATAAATCTTTTTCTGAAACACATATGCAACAGTAAACCGGATCTGAAGGTCAGAAACTCAGCTACTGAAAGGGGCACAAAATTGCGGTTTCACAAGTTGGGAATATTCCACTATTTTGTAGGGGTGGGGTATAATACACCCCACGCGCCTTCCCGCGGGTTAATCACGTTCAAGACGCCCTAGAAAATAAAAATAACCCCAATTATGCATGCATGGAATAATACCTCAGCACTGCTTTTTGAAAGAAACAAGAGTCGAAGGCATATCTATACAGGAAATTCGTACACAGCGTTTGTTAGTGAACTACGGGTAACTTGTAAGGTTTTAGTTAAACTAACCAAGTTTTATTTTAATTTAAATCTGTCTATCTCCTCTCTGCTTCAACTTCCCGTCAGAAGAAGCGCGCGTTTTCAGCTTATGCTAATTTTGAAGTACTATTTAAGCCAGAGGTAGAAACCTCTTAGCGTGAGAGAGCTTAGTCTCAGATCACGGCCACTCGGCTCAACGTTCGTCTGACCAGCTAGCAGTTTAAATTTATAAGCCATAGTGCTTACTACGTGATTGCATTGTAAAACAATTTGAAGTGCGCTAGTATTAGTATATCTTGCTACGCACCCTTTTAGGTAGAGGCCAACTTCCGCGAATTGCTCTGCGAAGCAAACTTTGATTTAAGTTCTATTTTTAGGTTTAGTATTTAAATTTATTTGAATGTTAAGTTCGACCCAAGTGCGGTCTTTTACTTTCTGTATCACTCCCGAGTTGGGAAGTTTGTAAATAATAGTGATTGAATAAAAGAGGATTTCAAATCCCTTCACGTGCAGTTACTACTATCCAGCCCAGCAGTACATCAGAACAAAGCTTACATTTCATCAGCTCACTGTTCCAGTTCAGGACCTGAGAAGAAACACCCTGGTAAATATTTCACAAT
>KK114990.1:24828-39971 GCA_000611955.2 Stegodyphus mimosarum | reverse complement strand
GCCAATTTGAGCGAAGAAGTCAGTGGAGTTCGCCAAGACCGCAGCAAAAGCAAAATCAAAGTTACGGGAATAAGGCGAAGCAATGGCCGAAGAAAGATGTGTCTCCTAAAGCGAGCGGCGAACGAAGGGAATTTAATAGAAGAACAAGCAAAGATTCCGAGAGCAATCAAAATAAGAAGAATTTAAACTAAGATGGATTTCTTCAAGGAAGGTGAAGAAGTCCGAAGCAGCGCAAAACCCTTCCAAAATCAATTTAAACACCGTGGTCGTTAAGAATTTGAGTTTGCCGAAGATTGAAGTTCTAATCAACAACATACCGGCGACAGCCCTCTTGGATACAGGAGCCCAAAGCAGCTTCGTATCGGAAAGATTCTTTAAAAAGCACTTTCGACGTTACAGAATTTTTAGTGCAAGAGACACGGATGTCATAGCGGCCCAAGGAGAAAAATGTAGCTGTTTAGGAAAAGTACCATTGTTCGTGCGTATCAACAACGAACAGGTAAGAATCCTGTTTTATATTGTGCGTAACCTGCAGACTTGTATTATTCTAGGTGTGGACTTTTTTAGTTTGGCAGAAGCAAAAATTGATTTCAAGGGGGGAGAACTAACATTAAATATGAAGCCAATTGAAGCGAAGAATGATAAGCCCCCGCAGCTGGACTTGGAACATTTACAAGCAGAGGAAAAAGAGAAAATCCAAGGTCTGGTAAGTCACTTTGCGAATTTATTTAGTGATGTACCAGGCTTTACGCAGGTGGTGAACCACGACATTGACACGGGGGACGCTCAGCCAGTTAGGCAAAAGCCATATAGATATGATAGGACAAAAGAGGAAATAATTGAACATCATATTAAAGAGATGTTAAAGAATAAAATCATCACGCCAATTTCTAGCAGTTATGCTAGCCCCGTTGTCCTGTGTAAGAAAAATAATGATTACCCGATTACGCACCCGAAGCGGTGGCGTTTTGCTATAGATTATCGCAAGTTAAATTCAGTTACAAAATATCCTGTATATCCGTTGCCGATAATTGAAGAAATTATTCGAAATATTTCGTCTACAAAATACATGACTACATTAGATCTCACGAGTGGCTATTTTCAGATTGGGGTAAAACCCGAGGACGTACACAAAACCGCGTTCATAACGAAATCTGGTACGTACGCATTTCTTAGAATGCCGTTCGGATTATCCGGCGCGCCGGCAACGTTCCAAAGATGTATGGACATCGTCTTAAGACCAGTCCTTGGTAAAAGCACTTTCATATATTTAGACGATATTATAATTACGAGTAGTACTCTAGAACAACACTTACAAGATTTAAGAAAAGTATTTTCATTGTTAAACGAAGCTGGTTTAAAGATAAATGCGTCTAAATGTAAATTTGCCGCAAAAGAGTTACGTTATTTAGGATTTAAAATTTCCCAAAAGGGAATCGAAACGGATCAGTCAAAAATAGTAGCCATTAGAAATTATCCTGTTCCTAAAACAGCGAAGAAATTATCGTCGTTTCTCGGGATGTGTTCATATTACCGGGCTTTCATTAAAGACTTTGCAAAAATAGCTGAGCCACTGCTAAAGTTGAAAAGAAAAAAAGCTAGGTTTTCGTGGTCAGCAGAAGCCAACTTGGCGTTTCAAAAATTGAAAGACGCATTGACTCAAGCTCCCGTCTTAAAATTTCCAGAAGGGGATAAGGGATTAGAGATTTCAGCGGACGCTTCAGATTTCGCGATTGGTGCAGTGCTTTCCCAAAATGGTCAGCCCGTGGCTTTTTTCAGCCGAACATTAAATGAAACCCAAAGAAACTATTCCGCAACAGAGAGAGAAACTCTCGCAGTGTTAGCATCAGTACAGAAATTTCGTGTGTTCTTTGGAAGTTCTCCAGTAACTGTATATACCGACCACGCGGCGGTCACTAGACTCTATTCTGGAAAAAATTTATCACCCAGATTAATAAGGTGGGCTCTCAAATTACAGGAATATAACCTAATAATTAAACATACGCCGGGAAAAGAAAATGTTGTGGCAGATGCTTTAAGCAGAATTAACTTAGATGAAAATGGAAGTGTAATTAAGATAGCCATGTTAACATCCAAAGTATTAGATTCTCGTGAAACAGTAATAGCCGAACTCAAAAAAGATCCGGAGTTCAAAAATATATACAATTATTTGGCCGACCCTGAGAATTTCAATCATCCGGATATTGTGCCGATAAGAAATAGGGCCGAAAATTACGAATTAATTGACGGACTGTTATTCTATACGAAAGCTACTAATGAGAATCATGAATATAGACCGGTTATCCCAGCTAGCATGAGGTTGAATGTATTAGAAGAGTTGCATGATTGTGCCATTTCGGCTCATTTAGGTATAAGAAAAACTGTTCAGAGAGTTCGCGAGGCAGTTTTCTTTCCAGAACTGCAAAAGTTTACTAGGGCGTATGTCCAGTCGTGCCCAACATGTCAATTAAATAATTATGTTAATTTCCGCCCGGCCGGGTTCCTAAATAGTATTAAATCAGAATTCCCAAATCAAATAATAGGCATCGATTTACTTGGACCTTACCCTCGAAGTAAAGTTAATAAAAGCCGATATCTTTTAGTTATAGTGGATCATTTTAGCAAATGGTTAGAGTTAATTCCGTTAAAACGCGCGTCTGCAAAAATTGTAGTAGATTCAATTCTAAATAAGTATATTTTAAAATACGGGGCGCCCCTAAAAGTTATTTCAGACAATGGTCCTCAGTTTGTTAGTAAAATGTTTGAGGAAATGTGTGCAAAACTGGGCATACGTCATCTAAAGATGGTCCCGTATCGTCCGCAGTCAAACATAGCGGAACGGGTGAATAGAAATGTAGTGAAAATAATTCGTAGTTATGTGAAAAACTATCACTCTACCTGGGATAGCCATATAAATGAATTTGCATTTGCCCTTAGGACCGCCAAACACGATACTACACAAAAAACACCCGCTGAACTCTTCTTAGGAAGAAAGATCTTGACCCCCCTAGATAAACTGTTCTTTGTACAGGAAAGGGCAGAAGAATTTAAAATGAGTGATATACAAAAGTTAATACGGGAAGCGACGGAAAATATAGAAATGGCCCAAAGAAAACAGAAATTGTACTATGACCTAAAAAGAAGAGAGGTCAAGTACAATGTGGGAGATGAAGTGTTGAAGATTAAACACAACTTGTCAAATGCCCCAGAGGAAAAGGTGGGGAAATTTTTTCCGCGTTTTGAAGGCCCGTTCACAATTGAACAAATTACGGGGGCAGTGGTTATATTAAAAAGAAATGATGGTCAAACGCTCAAAGCGAATGTGGACCAAATAAAACCGTTCTATAATCGCAGCAAAATGGCTGTATTTAAAGATTCGTTTCAGGATCCGAGGCAATCGACTAGCCAGGAAGATATACGTCAGCAAAAACAGCAGGAACCAGCTACAACGGCATCGAAATGTCAGAAGAAGAAAGCTCCCCCCCAACAAAGAAATAAGAACCAAAAAGGTGGTTTCAAAAGAAAGTCTCACGATGCAGGTGAACAAATCTACGAACGGAATTACGAGCGCACCAAGAGAAGAAAGCAGAATGGGCAAGGGAAGCCCAATGTATCCAAAAGAACTGTGGAATCATCGGACAGGTGCCTGAGAAGCAAGAAACGTCGATTGCAGCCTGAGAATCAACTTCCCGAATACAGCAGGAACCAGGACAAGCAACGAGCAAGGGCCCAGGAGAGAAGGGCCCAGTCCACCAAACGTCCAGCGGAGCAACCTCCTCTACAAAGGAAATTGCCGAGGATACAACGACGGAATTTCAAAAGAAAAAGAGACGAGCAGGCTCCGAAAGAACAACGAAAAACGAGGAAACTGAACCAGGCCACAACTTACTCAAGTTTTAAAGATTGGGCCAAGAAAAGGATGGACGATCATAATAAGATAAGTACAATTTCGTATTCAAAAGTTTAGTTAATTTTTGAGTATACTGCAAGTTGCAGGACTGATTTTACCTCAAGCGAGGTTGACTTTTACGCCAAGTGAGCGATAAGTTCTCATATGGAAAGTAAAATGTTTTGTTAAAAGAAATTGTAATTCTTAAAGATTTAAAATTACTTAATTTTGTAAATAGATTAATTCTGTAAAAGCAATGAATTGCTGAAAAGAATATGTTAACTAAATGATTTTGTACGACGCTTTGTCTAAAGACTTGTAAAATGTCTAGAATGAAAATTCGGAAAATTGAAAAACACGATTTAGTCTGTAGACTATTAATTCAATGTAATTTGATATTTCAAGAAAGTACCTTGAGAAAGGAATAGGAAGCACTTGCTGTAAGCTTAGAAATTTAACCTATATTTCTGTAAGCTTAGAAATTTAACTTCTATTTGCATTTCAGGATTGCTGTGAAATTGTTAATGTGTTATGAAATGTAACAAATAATATTATGCTAGCAATGCACGTTAAGTGCAATATTAATGTGAATGTTGTGTGCAAACTGCGAATTTGTATGCATGAAAAGTTAAAGATTCACTATTTTAGAATGCAAGTGTTAATTAGGCTCTCCACCAAATACACTTAAAGTGTTAGACATAAAGCTAGTGAGAACCTTAGGATTAGCTGGTTATAGGGCGTTTTTTTCAGGTCTCGTATGTCAAGTTCTAACTAATGTTAGTCGATTGTAGGTGGAAGAGTTGAACACCCCCGAACACATAAAAACCCGCAATGGCGGTTTGCTTTACATCCAACACCGGTGAGAGAGCATACGGGGGAAGAATTTAATTGTGCTTGAATGATAATGTGTGTGTGCAAAATTACACAGAAAAAAAAAAAAAGGATTTGTACCACTTAGAATTATTCTGTTATTATGTCATACTAAAGTTGTTTTCCTTCCAGATTTTGCTGGAAGGAGTAAGACTGTTTGAAGAATAAGACTTGAAAAAAAAAATGTTGAAGATTGTTGTTCCAGAAAATTTCGTCTGTATTTTACACAAACATATATTGCCTTGTAAGAGTTGGCCTAAGTTTAGAACAGTGAAATTTTCGACTATTTAGAATTGCTAGTTTTCAACATGGTCCGTTTGGACCAAAGTAGTTTAACTATCGCAATTCTGGCGGGAAGTATGTAAGGTTTTAGTTAAACTAACCAAGTTTATTTTAATTTAAATCTTTTCTATCTCCTCTCTGCTTCAACTTCCTGTCAGAAGAAGCGCGCGTTTTTAGCTTATGCTAATTTTTGAAGTTCAGCCAAGCACTATTTAAGCCAGAGGTAGAAACCTCTCGGTGTGTGAGAGCTTTGCCTCAGATCACGGTCACGCTGCTCAACGTTCGCCTGACCAGCTAGCAGTTTAAATTTATAAGCCATAGTGCTTACTACGTGATTGCTTTGTAAAATAAATTAAAGTGCGGTAGTATTTAGTATATCTTGCTACGCACCCTTTTCGGTAGAGGCCAATTTCCGCGAATTGCTCTGCGAAGCAAAGTTTAATTTAAGTTATATTTTAATTTATTTAAATTTATTTGATTGTTAAGTTCGACCAAAGTTTGGTCTGTTACGTTCTGTATCTCTCCCGAATTGGGAGGTTTGTATTTAATAGTGATTGAATAAAAAAGGATTTCAAATCCCTTCACGTGCAGTTATTCTCCACCCCAGCAGTTACATCAGAACATAGCGTACCTTCCGCTCCCTGTTCCAGTTCAGGACTTAGAATTTGAGGATAAGAACCTTGTAAGTAATTCACCATGTTTGCAAAGAGTATGCACAGAACACTAAGTCCTGATAAAGTGTCAAAAATTACATTCATTTATTTGGAATATCTACAAATTTAATTTTGATTGAAATGCGTTTATACTTCCTCTTAACTTAATAATAATTTTTTCTTCGTTCTCAAGTTCAAGATTTGGTTTATCATTTTGGATGTTACGTCTCTGAAAGGGACGAAATTTAATAACTGGCTATGATTATTAAGTTCTCTGTAAGTTTCGTTTCTGAATTCTAAAAACTTTTTAATCTCTGGAAGAAGTTATAAAAATCATTGTAGGACTTTTCTTACTAAGCCGTCTAGTTTCAGAATGTAACATTAAACTTCCATATTTGGCATCAAGTTTATCAGTCAATACTTTGAACAATCTACTCTGAAGTTGTCTGGTAAGAGTAAAATTTACAATTTTTAGAACAACTTCCATCACGGGTTCATGAGGTAAATTTTTCTGCGTAATACAGGGTGAAGCAGAATAACAGAAATTTTTGAAATGCATAGTGGCGGCCATGAGCAGGTGGCAGTACTGCGAACAGTGGCCTTGAGCAAGTAAACACACCGCCATTTTAGTAATCATGGATCAGTGGAACGGGCAACAGAGAGAAATCCTAATTTTTCACAAATCACAGAAATCCTAATGAAGTTCATGAGCTCCCTTTACACGCTAGTAAGGTGACAGTATGGTGTGCTGTTTCATTACATGGGATCATCGGACCTTATTCTTTTTTAAATCAACAGGGGATCACACTGTCAATGCGGATCGCTATGAGATGTTACAATCTTTCGTTACACCTGAATTGAAAACTTTTCCACACGTTCTAGAAGCCTGGTTTCAATAGACTGGAGCAACATCACACACTGCATGGCAATCAATGGAAGCTGTGCGAGAATTGTTAGGTAACCGTGTGATCTCAAGATTCGGTAACGTTCCCTGGCCACCTAGATCGCCTGATTTGTCCATTTGTGATTTTTTCTTGCAGGGCTATCTCAAGAGTAAAGTGCACACAACTCGATCAAAAATTCTGGGTGAGTTAAAACAAAGAATTCACGGTGAAATGCTGGCTGAGATGATGCAGCGGTCAATGAGGAATCTCAAGAGCAGATTTCAAGAATGCATTCGTACAGGAGGACGCCATCTAAAGGACGTAATTTTTAAAAAATGATAAATTCCATTAATGTTTCTTAAGTGGCAAGTTTTAAGGTTTCAATTAGTATGAATAAAATGTTTTTCTTCCATTATTCTTGGTTTTATTGGACTGCTAACCCCCCCTTTTTTTGCGTGTGTTTCCCTGTATCTGCTGATCTTATGATACAGTAGTAGCTAAAAATGTTTGGAATGTCAGCATCATTCTTACATAATATGATTAAACCAACAGAAGAACCTATAAAAGCAGGTGCACCATCTGTTGTTATGAACACACGTTTCTTAAGCGGAAGATTCATTTCGGTTAAATGGTGTTTAAGAGCTTGATATACATCCCCTCCGCTTGTGTGGCCTTTTAATGGCAAAACTGGCAGTATGTCGTGCTTAACCGAGCAATGGTTAAAGACCATCCATATAAAAATATTTCTTTGAGCTATACTGCAGATATTGCTTCATTATTCTGTAAGTTTAAGAAAATGCATTTTTGTAAGTCATCATTTAGTTGTCCTCTGACATTTTCAGACATAATTTCTATTCTACGAGTGACGGAATTCTGGGTAACTGGACATCTTGAATAGCTAACATAATTTCATTCTTAATTTTAGCTTCTTGAAACAAAATCTCCGATGCAGCAAGTATTGCTTCTTTAATTATATTGCCATTCGCAAAGGGTTTTGTGAATTGCAAGTATTTGTGCAGCCTTAAATGATGCAATAATAGCAACCTTCATTTTATTTGCGGACTTCGTAAACATTGATTGTTAGGCAACAAATGTGTTTTTTCACTTTACATTTTTTTAGATTGTTGTTAGAAGCATATTCAGTGTCATACTTTTTGTAAACTATTATAAAATGTCGTTCTATGTTGCTTTTTTTCCAAAAAAACTATTGAACCACAAATGAAACATACACATTTGTTCTTAAAAGGAATAAAAAACTCTCTTTTAACTTTCATCGGTAAAATTAGAATTGTAGGTACTTTTTTTTCGGCTCATATGATGAAATAATTAGGGTAAGTACAAAATTCAACGCAACATTCACTTCAGTCTGAAGCAACCCACCATGATTTAATGGTGACGCGTGGAATACTGAAAGCAATGTTGCCGCGCAACATCTAGTGTAAAATAGGTGTCGGCTGCTCTTTTGAGTGTATGGTGTAACTGAAACTCACTCTTTTCCTTTCTCTCTCGGCACTTTACAAAATTGAGCAGGAACCAAATGTACAATGTAAGTCGCAACAACAGGTCGCGCGAGCTACAGGTTGGGCATCTCTGTTTTGGTCTATGAAAATATATGGACTATGAAAGTCTTCTAAGGTATATTTTAGTTTCAATGTTCTTTCGTATCGATTCCTGTTTTAACTTACAACTCTCGACCAGAATGAATTTTTAGAATCGCTTTGAATGCAAATGAGTTAGAAGCAATATTTAAGGAAAGTTCAACTTACTTCGTGAGAGAGAGTTAAGAATCCTGAATAGCTCATGTTTCCCTTCGAGCTAAGTCTCTCTAGAAGCTGTTACGCTCGGCCGTATATTACGTACCTTTTGATATTCGCCGACTAGTTTAAATTAAGGGCCAACCATGTTAGATTTGTGTTAGCTTCGGCTAAGTCTCTTTTAGTTAGTTATAATTTAGTAATTATTTATTATTTTGGGTTCAGGCCCAAGTGGAGGATTTGCTGTAAGCCCGGAAAAGGGGGCAACTGTTCATCTTATTTCGAATGAAATAAAGGATAGTTAACCCTTCTTGAGTCGCCGATTTCTGTTATTTGAACTCAGTGATAAGCCGCTTAACATATTTCACTAGGCTCCTCAACGTTCATTTAGTAGAATAAGTATGAGGATCTCTACAGTTATAAGGTATATCTCCCACATTCTTAGCGTGCCTTCGTGGTGTAATGGTCAGCACACTGAGCCGGTATTTCAGAGGTCCGTGGTTCGATTCCCGGCGAAGGAATTGCATATTTTTCACCTCTCTTGCCTCGTAATAACCTAATGTCTCTACACAGTCTCTTGCAGAAATTGTGAGAAAATATTCGTTAATAGAAATATCATCTGTTATGCTCCTATCTAATAACTAAAAGCATAATTAAAATGTCGTTGCTTCAACAATGCATCATTAGTCATTTAAAATGTCTTTCTTTTTTAAAAATTTTAAAACATGTTTTGGGAGACATGCTTTGTCTCGCGGTTTGCTTAAATTTGAAAGCAAATGCTCCTAAAAACTTAACTTTTGAGACAGCTATGTTTTAGTGATAAATCTAAGAATTATGCGTCATTTCGAATGTTAATAACTGCAAGATTCAAATTATCTTTGGCAGAGACGGTTTATGACGATAATGAATTTCGAACGATAAGAAATAGTGGTATTCCTCCTGAAGGAGCAATTAAATTGAATTTTGTCAGTTAGAAATATTCGTCGCTAGTGGCACGCAAACATTGTTGTTCATACTGTAATTTTCAATCACTTAACGGAGCGTTTCGAACGTCCGATGATGAGCGATGACGTAGCTAAGCAAACGTCTATTCCGAAGGTGTAGGAAGGGTAAAACACTGCCTTCGTTGTGCGCAGAAATTTTGCTCACATGTGTCTGAAGACGATGACAGCAACTGCCTCAATCTGTCTTTAGCATTAAAAATTAATAATCAACCAAAAATTTGTATTAAGCTCTCTGAATTTTAGATTATTGAGTTTACATATTCAATTCAGCTTGCAGAGCTAGATTATAACGCATAATACATCAGAGAACTGTAGGTATGCTATTTACTTTTTAACAATTTAGTTAAGAGACATAGCCAATTGCTCGAAGGGAATTAAGGGAAGAGATGACCTAATTCGGCGAGGAATTTAACGACCTGGTAATGTGAAAAAAGTTTTCCTTTTTTCTTTAAACACTAGAGGGGATCTTCACGCTTTCCGAAGAAGACATCTAACAAGTTCCTTCCTTTCTTGAAAATCTGAAGGGTTAGTACTAAGGTTTACTTTTCGAAAACAAATAATAGCCAAGCGATAAAGAAAAACATAGATTATATAAAATAGAATTACTTATAACAAGAACTATATATATTACAATTATAACAAAAACTATATATATATATATATAGCATAGAATTACTTAAGTACAAATAAAGAATGTTTAATAAGCAGCCTAATTACTTGAACAACACTATAAAATGCAAGAGCTAAAACAGAAAATAAATGGTATTACTGAACACAAATATTGTTATTAGAAGCATATTTCATTAATTACAATACTAGAGCAAATAATGAAAGAAATTAAATAATTATAAGCATATGAATCATATTTCTTTTAAATTACATCAGTTAAAGCTATTATTAATTTAAAATCTTTCTTTGATTACAATAGTAATGAAGTCTGAACTAGATTGGAAAATTTAATATACACTCATGTGCATAAATTAAGGACAATGCAAAATCAGGCAACGGAAGAGTTAGAAGCAAAACAAATTTGACTTATTTGTAAAGCTTATTTATTAAACAAAAGGTAAAGAGCAAAAAAAAAGATGCTATATGTTTGATATTATTTAAAAAATTAGCGATTCTTTCTCCCAGGAGCAAATTACAAAAAATACCTATTTACAAAACACCAATATTACATGGTTGATATGATTGTTAATACATTGTATGTCTCCCAAACGATGCAATACAGTCCGTATAACGCCTAGGCATGCTGAGTATCAAATTATGGATCTGATCTTGGGGGATATTACACCACTCAAAAAACAATGCTCTTCGAAGTTCCGGTAGACATGTAGGTGGAGGTTAACGGGCTGCAACTCGTCGGCCAAGCATGCATGTCCCACACGTGCTCTACTGGATTCAAGTCCGGTGAGAATGCTGGCCAGTCCATACGGATGATATCCTCCGATTGAAGGCATTCGCTTACGATGTTTGCACGGTGAGGACGGACGTTGGCATCCATAAACACAAATTGTGCGCCCATGGCGCCCCGAAACAAACGTAGGTGTTGTTCCAGAATGACGTCCCGATAGATTTGGCTTGTCATGGTTCCAATTTGAACATGCAGGTCAGTTCTGGAACCCAGAATAATTCCACCTCAAACGAGCACTCCTGCACCACCGTAACGGTGTCGTTCAATGATGTTTTATTGGTGGTAACGGGTACCTGGAGCTCTCCATATGAAAATCCGGCGAGAATCAGACTGCAAGCTAAACCTGGACTCGTCGGAAAACATCACACAAGCCCACTGTTGCGGTGTCCACAATGCATGCTCTCTACTCCAGGCTAACCGCAGGCGACAGTGAGTTGCAGTAAGTGGAACGCATCTGACAGGTCTACAAGCATATAGACCAATCTGCCCTAAGCGTCTGTACACGGTCTGCCTTGACGTACCACTGGCTGAAGAGAGCTGACGAGACAGGTCTGAGGCTGTGCTCCGCCTGTTTCTTTTGGCAGTAACTGCCAAATACCGGTCCTCATTCGGCGTTGTAACTCTGGGGCGACTTGTGCTGTAACGTCTACTCACATTACCATCATCTTGGAATTGTTGCCAAAGCCTGGAGATAACACTCTGGGCAATTCCAAGTTCGTCTGATGCTTCCAGTTGGGTACGCCCACATTCCAGATGACCGATAATTCTACCACGTAAAAAATCATCCAAATGCGTCCTTTGTGTCATAACTATTCGGTTATTGCACTGAAATGCTTATAAAGCGCCTGCGAACAATTTTACTTCTTTGCCTGTATTTCTTATATATCACTCTCTTACACTCTCGTGATTGGGACGTACCATCGGTGTCATCTGGTTACTTCCTGAAATTTGCATATGATTCTTGAAGATGTGTATAGTGATTTTACAGGTGATATATTTATTTTAGAGTTCGATTTCCACTTGACTCCGAATTATCCTTAATTTATGGACATGAGTGTAGTTAAGTGCAGACGATTATTCGGAACCAAAGTATGTAAAAATGTACCAGAAATATTTTTTAATTAAAATAATCATGTAAATGTTTAACTATATGCACTTTAATGTCAGCGATATCAGAAACAAAAAAACATATGTATGAATAGAGTGTTAAACATATAAAATTTCTAATAAAATTAAACAACATAAAGGGAAAAGGGTAAAAGTAAGTAAAGGCATAACATAAAATCTATTATAAAAATATTATTACGTTTTGGAATTATTTACGTATAATCATAAATTTTAAAGAAATCTAATTTATTATACTAAGAAGAATTTTCTAAAACTTATCTAGAAAACGAGAAAAAGATGAAATGCACTGCAAATTAATGTATGTCCTTTCAATAATTTAGAATCAATAATTAACATTTTATCCTGTTCTTGGCATAAGTTATTTTTTACCGAATAAAAATATAAAGAAAAAGAAAGTTTTTCTTTAAAAAAATTTATTTATTTTTAAATTTTAAATTTTTGGTTTTAAACATATCTGCATTTTTATTATCTGCATTATCTGCATTAGAAGATAAATCTTCTGAATAAGGCATAGAGAATCTCATAAAATGAAATACTTTAAATATGGAATGAAAACTCTGGAATTAAGCTGGTAATTAAATTAGATGAAACTGATCCATAATTTAACATTACCTTATGACTAAAAAAACTTCCGAAAAGATTAAACAAGGTACCATTCATACAAATTAAGTTAATTTCTATACTTACTACAAATTTATTATTAAAGGGAATGCGAAGAAATGTACTAAGGTGAAGAATTACCAATAAATAAAATTTTGTATTTTAATGAGTAATTTTAAAATGATAAATTAATACATATACATATATATATATATACACGTTATTATATGCAGATAAGTTCTTTCTGCGCAGAATATATTGATGATCTTGGTTTATTTGGGTTATGATAAAACGTGCGAAGGTATGGTAAGGATGCCTTTGAAGAGAAAGTTTTAAGGGAAACTAGCTGATATTCACGTTACAGCCCGTTCACCGGAATTTAGAACCCGAGTCAAACTATCAGTGTTTAGGGATTTTATTGCTTGGTCGCTGGCAGACTGAAGCACTTTGATTAGTCTAATGAGACGCTATGTATTGAAAAATGCATCAAAGAAAATAGACATAAAAGTAACACAAAACTATTAAACACAAAAGTATGCTGAATTATGAATTTACATGTTTCGTAAATCCTTCCAATTTGTGTGTTTGAAATTGAGAAATATTATGATTTTTACATAAAAATAACAGTGAAGAAGAAAATGTAATCTAAACCATTGCAATCTAAGTGTATAGCATTAGAAGCATCTGCAATTTATTCCAGTACTGATGAAAAATTTTATGAAAATATTATTAGCGGGATTTAACGACCATCTTTCTTCACAAATAATTTCATTGAACCTGAAACTAGATTGGGAAATAGGCTACACACTGAAGAATACTGTCTATCAAGGCATTAGGAAAATCTTTTGTCAACTAGAGTTATAATGCATAAGTTTATAAAAATTATCATTTAAATACAAATTTTAAAAATCATACACAAATTTATTTCAAAGGCTATTACTTAGGATTCCATCGTATAGGTAGACACTACTAATGAGATCCTTGTAGCTAATGTTTTGGTATTACCATACTAATATCCGACTAAGATTTTGCGAGAGTAAAGATCACCTCTTTTATGAGCTTTTATTTAGTGCCCTCGTAGTGTTTCACTGCGGGTGGAATATTGTCATCGATTTTAAACCAACTTCCTGAGAAGCTATCGCGCTTCAAATTTTTATACACGTTGTTTTGTTCGCACGTATCTTCGTTTAATGAACAGACTAAACACATCACAATTTTACTGTTTGCACCATCAAATACAGCGGGAAAAAATATTTTTAATAAAATTTGTCTGAAAATTAAAATTTTATTTCTGAACTTTCAGTGAATCTTTCAAAATCACTCGACTTTTTAGGCTATTTGATGTTTATGACTTTAAAATTTCAATGTCTAAAATTGTAGCGGGTGTAAAATTTTGAATTTTCACAAATTGTAAAAGAAACTTTTCTACCTCTTCTAAAACGAGAACAAAAACAATATTAATTGAGCGATTTAGCAATTTTCTACATTTTATTAAAAAAATGTATTACAATGTGAAGCAAAGGGAATTAAAAAGTCTTTAGAGTTTAAGTTTATAATCTCCAGAGCATTTAATGGCGAAGTTTGCCATCTTGGCGAGCTTAATGACAAATTGGCGATATTCGTTTTTTCATTTTAGCTTGAAGAAAAATGCTTAATGTAGCATTATTATTACGCCCAATTTCAGAAACTGAATAAACTGACCATTCAAAGCCGTTTCTTCATTCTCTGAATGAAGTCAAGCTGCTCTTTTTTATTTCATAATTGTCTTATAATTTATTGCTTGTTTTAATAATGATTATTAGCATTGTATCATTAATAGCATGTAACTGAAACTAAAAAAATACAATTAAAAAAAAGTTTTTATACAGTAAGCTTTTATTTCAAATTTATACGATTATTTCAAATTTATACGATTTATACGATATATATATACGATTAGAAGAAAAATGGTTACCGTACAGTTTCATGGGAATAAATTCAAACAGATTATGAAATTAAAATTTATTCAGACACAATGGTGCCTGTTAGAAATGCTATTTCCGAGCCTTTACTTATTCAACTGTAGGAATCTCGCAATAGAATCTTTGTTTTGAAAAAAGTTGCAGTTCCGTTTTTAGATTTAGTAATGGAAGATTGGCGCTAGCCATTATGTAACTTGCTTTTCGTATTTAAACTTCTTTGTTAGTTGTAAATAAATGTTTTATCTTTAATTTTATGCACTTCGAACCTTTTTGATTCTTTAAATCTTTTGGCGTCCGCGACAGGATTGTTTGGAACGAAGATAAAGAATGGATACAACTGAACGAAAAGTTCTTCGGCGATTATTTACAGTTGACGCAAATAATTTAGAAGAACTTATTTCCAAAAGAGGTGATAAAACTGAACTTAAAGCGAGATTTGAAGCATTAAAATTAAAATATGAAAGGATTAATGTTCTAAATTCCACTCACTTAAAAGAACTTCTGAAAGATAAAAATGTAACAGAAGCTAAGGTGGAAGAAGAAATGGCGAAATGCGGTGAGTACGAATTAAGATTTCTTAAGATTAAAGAAACAATTTTTCCTGAACCCGTATGTTCAAATTTTGAAAATGAATCTCAGACTGGATTCAAAACTCAGATAAAATTACCTAAGATATAAGACAAAATTTGTCGGAGATATTTAAA
>KK114990.1:5519-20723 GCA_000611955.2 Stegodyphus mimosarum | reverse complement strand
ACACAGTTAAAGTAGGAGATATTGTTATAATTGGTAACGACAACAAAAGGCGACTGGATTGGCCATTAGCAAAAGTTGTTGAAGTATTTCCAGGACGAGATGGTGTTAATCGACTTATAAGAGTAAAAACAACTAATGGGTATCTATTAAGACCTATACAGAGACTCTATCCCTTAGAAATTCATTGTAAGAATGAAGAATCTATTGAAGAAAGGGAACCTTTAATTCAGCGGTCTCAAGATTTCGAAAAGAGATAGTTTTCCGAGGTTGAATTGGAGAAACATCCTATACAAACACGCTCTGGGAGAGTGATTCGACCGAAAGAAAGACTTGATCTTTAAGAACATTTAAACTTTTTGGATATTTAATTTGTTAATGTTTGTAAAGCTCTCACTTTACAAAGATGGGAGGATGTTAGAAATGCTATTTCCGAGCCTTTACTTATTCAACTGTAGGAATCTGGCAATAGAATCTTTGTTTTGAAAAAAGTTGCAGTTCCGTTTTTAGATTTAGTAATGGAAGATTGCCGCTAGCCATTATGTAACTTGCTTTTCGTATTTAAACTTCTTTGTTAGTTGTAAATAAATGTTTTATCTTTAATTTTATGCACTTCGAACCTTTTTGATACTTTAAAGTGCCTGTCAAGCCTGTTGGCTACTGACGACTACTAAATGAAGGTCATTTTGGGGTCACAAGCGGGGGGGGGTACAGTAAAAGTAAAACAGATACCTAAATTAAATTTAAATCTAAGCACCCAGGTACCCATCAAGGCTATTTCGGCTGGTTAACGGTCTTTGGAAAGGAACATATAGTAGGTTAGGAAGTAATGCATAAAATGTAAAATGATTTTAAACTTAAAGTCAAATCAAGGGACACCATTACCCTTCAAGGCTATTAGTCCGTCATTACTGTTGATCAATGGAACTTGAGGATCAGTTGGAATTAACCAGCGGGCGGCTCAGTAGTGTGAAGCAGCGCAGTAAACTTGGATGTCTTAAAATTAAATCGGAGCATATAAATATCTTCAAAGCTATTGATAATCAGTGCTGTACAGGTTAACGGCTACTTTAGATCAACCCATAAATTCCCATTAGGGGACAATGCCATAAATTTAGATTTTTATTTAGAATAAATTATTAGCATTATTTAGGTTAAAATTAATTTGAAGCTCACTAATGCCTAGGAAGATTGTTGTTAGTCAACTCCCAGATCATCGACCTGGACAGTAAGTTTAGATAAATATTTAAATAAATATCAAATCCTAACACATCATTCCATCTCAAAGGATTTGGCCATTGGTATTCTCAATAAAATCTACAATAGATCTGCGGCGGACCACACTGAGATGAGAAAATAGCATGTGTGGTCCCCGCAAGTCACTGTTTCCAAGCTTTTATGACGTGCCAGACAACTTGGTCTGACATCTCAGATGCAATAATTTGTTCCATTTGACAGTGCAAGAGACGTTTGTTCCAGTTGACAGTGCAAGGGACATAACTTCACGATTAATGTCTGGAGATTTTAGCGTTCTGCACCGTGTCTGTCGCCAAAGCCTCTCGATTTCAGGAAGACTGACGAATCAATGATTTTGTTTTTCCTCTGATATCGCTCCAGATATGACGAATCAGAGGATACTACTGAAAAATTAAGGAGGCGTGGCTAATTCAGTCTGAAGATTTTTTTCATCGGAACAGCCCATCAGAAGGCTTCTGAGTTGTCGACTAGAGAGAGCTAGAACGCTCTTACACTCTCGACCAAAGAGATCCTCGCTGGCAGGTTCCTTGGAGCATCAGCTCTGATGTAAAATCAAAAATGAAACCAAAATCATTAACGGAATTTGCTATTTCGCGTTAAAGACGAAGCTTATTTAGAAGAGTTGAAGGAAATTCTTCATTGCTAATCATTGTTGCTATTTTTGATTTCCCAAGCTTTTCAGTTCTTTTCACTTCCTTGTACTAAGTAAAAAGGAAGTACTGTAATCGTGAAAAATTTCGGGTATCATATTTCAACGAAAATATCCATTTTGACCGCTATCGAATGCAATTTAACGACGTTTTTGCATGACATCTGTACGTAAAGACAGAATAAAGGACTCTTTTCCCCAAAAAAATTATAAAACTTATTTAAAATGGATTCTGAAGCGACTTTTTTTGTGGCGTCTTTGCGTACGTACGTACGTACGTATGTATGTATGTATCTTGCATAACTCAAAAACGAGCAGCCTCAGAGTATTGAAATTTTGTATATAGGACTGGTATAACATGTAGATGCGCACCTCCTCAAAAGTGTATAAATGTATGTATATATGTAAATATATTCATAATGAAAGTAATTAAAAGTAAATTAATAAGCCCAAGACTTCTTTCTTTTTATAAAGATATGTATATCACTCTGTTACTCGGCTCGGTGAGCTCAGTTTTTTTATTCTTATATATTGGTAAATTTTGCAATTTTTTGCTTTAAAAATGATTGAATTATGTTGTTTTTATCTTCCGGTTAATGTTTTTATGTTTTTATGTCTAACCTACATGTTATAGTTGCAAAATTATAAACAATTTAAAAGTTATTTAAGTACGGCTAAGCCTAATATTTTTTGCCATCGCAGCCATATTTGTTTAGATTTGAACCTTAGCAGAATAGTGGATTTGTTACCAATCTAGAGAAATTAAGCTTCGCAACAACAAAATAACATCTTCTTTTATTATTAAGAATTAAATTATGCTTAATCCATTTTGGAATTATCATTTAGATTATTAAATTATCCCATATATCAACTCAGCATAGCGTCCACAACAAATTAAGTCAGTTTCTACGTCTTTTTGCTGAGTGAGGCCAAAAGTAAACTCTCAGATTTGTGCACCTAAATATCTGCCTTCTTACCCGCTGGCCGAATTGCTCGTTTTTGCGTAGAAACTTCAATTTTAATTTTAGAAATATTTTTTTCACTGTTTTAACTGTATTTGGTGAGTTGCGTTTTTCTGTATCTTTCAGTTTTTAATATAGCTATTTTGATATTTTGAGTTTGCGAAGTGAGAATTAAATTAATTGATGGAGAAATATATATCTAATGAAATTCGAGGAAATAAGTTTAAATGAAAGGCAGAAAAAGAAAAAGCGTATAATACAAGGAAGTCATGTGGTGTACACATCAGATTTTTTAAGAAATGCTTTAAAACGATGAAAATAATACATTATTTTAATTTAAATTGCGCTTAATTTGACTTTTGATGGCATTGTTCATATGGCTCAACCTTTGCATTTGTGTTTGCGGAAACTACTTATTGGCATTTAACATTCTGCGCATTAAGGCGTATGCAAAAGAACAAAGTTTTAATATGAAATTTAGCTCTTGGTTGTCTTATTTATGTAAGCAGGACAACATGAAGCAATTCTGAAGGTCTCAAGGTAAAACAAATTCACTCATCTGTAATGCATACATGAAGTCAAAATGAGGAGGGTGAGTCAAAAGAAGCTAGGCACTGTTCCCTTTCGTTTCGCCTCCTCATTTTTTAAGAAATGGATACGCCTTCGTAGAAATAACTTGATGCCTTGTAGGAAAAGCATGAACATCAGTAATGAGACAATAGCCTTACCCTACAAGGTTGTTCCGAGCTGCTAGAGAGAGCTTCAGAGTCGAAAATCGGCAGGTTTTTGAGCGTAGGCAAAATTGCCATCGGGTGTTTTCGGCTCCTCGTTGACTAGAAGGGACTACCATGGCAAGGGAACTTGAATACCCACATACATTTTAAGAATATGCTCCGACCCACACAGCGGCGAATTACACAGAGAACGACTTGCCGTTGATTCTCGATTCACCTACGAAAAAAATGCAAATAGCATTCTTGTAGACAACCACTGGAACATTCACTGATGAAGGATATGTCTAAGCTCTGTTGTATTATCATTTCATTAATTCTAGAATAATGCTGTCGGATATGAAACATGAGCAGAGTCATGTTTGGTCAGAGCTTGTAAGTGAACCACAATTTTAGCAGATAAATTTTGTTTAAATAGTAAACCTACCTTAAAAATCAATTCTAACTTCTGAATGCAGGCCTGTCTTTCTTTCACACTTAAATCTTGCACAGAGGTTGACACTTTTATGGAAAGAAAAGCCCCTCGATCATATGCCAAAGACTTATTCTCCAGGATGTGCAATGAATTTATGACAATGGGTAAATTCTGTGTACCTCAAAGTACTAAAAGTGATACCTTGGTCGCGCACGTTCCACGCTTTATTTTGAAAGCTACTTTTTTCCGTTAAAATTTCCTTCCATATCCTCATACTGTTTCTAGAATTCTCACTATTCTCCTCATTGGATCTTTAATCTTTTTATTTTTCCTGGTGTGCTGCAAAAAACAGTGGAACCTGTCATCCCTTGGGATAGTGCATTACATGTATAATCAGGGCTTAAACTCATGGAGACTTCCTATTTGCAGAACGCCTGTAGACTTTCTGAATAATGTAACGAAACGGGGGAGGGGACTACTGCTGTCACTTGTACACAGAAGTCTTACGTTTATTCTCACACTGTTACCGAATCGTATTCAGGGAAAATTTCTGCTTGACGGCTAGAATTATATCAACAGGGCATCGCGATCAGAAAGTCTTGAACTCTTCCCTCTTTATTTTGAAAGCTACTTTTTTCCGTTAAGATTTCCTTCCATATCCTCATACTGTTTCTAGAATTCTCACTATTCTCCTTATTGGATCTTTAATCCTTTTATTTTTCATGATGGGCTGCAAAAAACAGTGGTACCTGTCATCCCTTGGGATAGTGCATTACATGCATAATCAGGGCTTAAACTCATGGAGATCGGCCAAGCTGCTTCTTAGCTTCTAATGGAATTATAATTCCAGCTAATGCCCCAAGTAAGACAATGTCCGATATTTTTTTTCTGTTTAACTATTTAAAATTAATTTAATAATTTATTAGATTTCTCTTTATCTTTTTACATTTCTCTTTAATTTAAATTTTATTATTAGTCCAAAGGGGCTTTTGTCCCTGAAGGACTATTGTTTTCGTTTTGCGATTTTGCGTCTGAAACATTAAAGTCTGTACCACTTTTCAAACTGTTGCCACAAAATATTGCAGCCCTGTATTATATTTAAAGAAATTAAATAATGAAGAATGTGCATAAATGTATGTATGTTTCTCGCATTGTGATAAAACGACGGTACCTAAAGCCATCTAATTTTGAATTCCGTAATCCTGCTGCGAATATAGGCATCTGGAAACCCAAATTTGAAATTTGGAATTTGTTTTATTAACGATTTCATATTTTGTAAAACTTTAATGAATTTTTGATTAACAAACTCAAGAATTTCAAAGCGGGCAATGGCAACGTTGTACAGAAAAAAACATTTTTATCTGCACCGCGTGTAGGAAATTCTAAAGATATGCTCAGTTTAAAATTATTTTGCGATATTGTTCTTTAACTGAATTTTATGGTTTAAATGCGAAGAACATGATATTCAATAAATAAAAGTAACATATAAAATGTTTAAAAAATGTCCCTTTGGACGTAATTTAAAATCTGAAACCCTTGAGATTTTTTTTATTTAATTATTTTAATTTTTAGCTGTTTTATTTATTTTTTTTTCTTTCGTTCCTCACAGTCTTCCATAGGTCTCCGGCACTTCTAATTTTAGAAATTAAGCCATGTGTTTGATAACATTATCTGTTATAAACTATCTGGGGAATTGGTAATTGTACGTATATACGTAACCGTAGTTACTGCAAACTGTATTTCATCATTAAGTGGCATGAAAAGTTAAAAAGTCTCATTGCATTGACAAGTACTATAAAAGAAAAAGCAGTCGATGAATGTAATCTACCGTATTTATCTCTATGACTAACGATAAAAAGGAACAGATGAATAAAATGAGTGTTTACCATCTAAAGCTTTCTAAATGAAATAAGCTCTTTCAAAAATGGCTGATTATTTAGTCGTAGCATTAGTACATCACTTGTAGAACGTTGTTTTTACACAGAGGCTGTTCGCACATTTTTTTTAGCTGTAAAAAAAAATCTTCTGCTTGGAATTTCTTTTTTAACTGCAGCTATATTTGTTGAAAGTATAAATTGTCATCTACTGTTTGACAGTTTTGTTTTCATGCAAAATGTCGTTTTTATAAAGCAATGAACGGAAGGCTGTGTTTGTGGTCTTTCCTATGAAAATTATACGTACCTAGTTATTGGAAAACGTTGTAAAAGCCATGGTTTGCCGATATCTAAAGCTATGACAGGTAATATTCTCAACAAAAAAAATCGAAAAACGCCAAAATTTAGTTTCAAATGGAAAAATTGTTAAAAATACGTATCCAAGTAAAAAACGGAATGTTTCGAATGTTGCAAAAGTAAAATCTTTAATGTTAAATGAAAATTCGCCAAGCCTATGCACAGTTGCAAAATCATTAAAATGCTCAGTGTCATTTCTAAGCAAAGTGATTAATGCTCATTTGATTCTTAAAAGGGCGAAAAATTATAATGTGCATCGCCTTTCTCCACGATATATCTCCGAACGCAGAACGCGCTGCAGAATTTTTTATGAGAAAAGTATCCCAGTTTTCAAATATGAAATAACTTCTCTTTACCCACAGTATGATCAATCAGTAGAACTGCGTCAAGACAAAGGTATCAGAGCCATACCCTTCACTCATATCCCTACTAAATCTTCTTCTAAATTAACGCCACGTTTTACACTTATGTTAGAAAAGGCTCAAATGTTGAAGATAAAGTTATGCACTTTTTTCACTGCATTGCTTGAACATAAGGCTCGAAACAAATATTTCTAACAAGTGGCAAGAATTTCTGTTTTTCCACGACAGCAGCTTGGGCAAAAATATTACCAGCTTTTCTGAAATAGAGTCTCCTGTAATGAAAAACACAAACAAGCATGTAATAAATTTTAAGATAACTGTAAAACTTTCGAAACTGAACTGAATCTTTCATAAACAAAAAGTGATATCAAATTCTATGACAGAATAAAATCATTCTTTTCCGTTTAAATATTTTTTAAAACGAGACAGAAGGCAAAACATGGATTTCTCTTTCTTTGAATCTGAATATTGCATCAGATTGTTGTCACTATTTGCCCTAAAGTTTTGCTTTTTAACTTAAAAATGCTTCAATTGTGCACAATTAGGAGTGTTTAAGAAAAATATTTTTAGCTAAGCATACTGTGTTCGAAACGTCTGTTATTAATTATTCTATTAACATAAATTTTATATAGTTTTATCAAAAGGAACCAAATGCCACTAAAAAAGTACCTGTTGTTTATAAATCGCTTGTTTTGCTAACCTGCTAAGCGAACCACTGTCATAGCTTCAAAAATAAATTAATCTTCTTATGGCACGTGGCATGGCAACAGCTATTTATTTATCGGACGTGATTCACTGTGTGGAAACAATGACGCATATTTAGGTGTTAATAAAGATGTGAAGTGGAATTTGTAATTCCAAAATATAAAACCTTATTCAATATTCTGTTTCTCTATTAGACGACGAATACATAGACTGAAGAAGGAAAGGGAAAAAAATCTTAGTGGATTTGACTTCACAAAACCTCAATGTAAAGTGACAGGCAGGTAATGAAGAGGCACGACCCGTTGGCTAAACAATGCAGAAGTAAAAGAAAAAGCAAAAAAAAAAAAAAAAGGCTTTGAGGGGGGAAGAAGAAAAATATTAAAAGAAAAAAAAAAAAAAAAAAAAAAAAAAAAAAGGCTTTGAGGGGGGAAGAAGAAAAATATTCAAGGTTATACATTCCGCACTTCGCGCTTTGCATTTTTGGACTCGGCGTGAAAACGAAAAGTTAATTTTCTACCTTTTTTTTTTAAAGAAAGAGAAATCCTCGTACACCACAAGTTATCACACGAGTAATTTTCTACTTAGAATAATAATATACATCCATATATCTAAACCCAACATAGTACTACTAAGTGCTGTATATAAATATTGACACAAAATTTTACACATTATTTTCCTGCCCCGTAGAATAATATTCACAAAAATTATTTGGCTCTTTTAAATACCAGGTAAATACATATTATTTTTTTTACAATCAAATATATTTTTTTATTATGGGTAATTATTATGTATGCGAACTCTCTCGTTTGAATGACTTGAGAAACATACGCATGTGATTCGATGTTTGTGCCGGCCTTTGGTAAATTACTGTCCGTTAATTAGAAGAGAACATTTTCTAAAATTATGTAATTTTTATCATTTCGTTTGTTTTTCTGATGTTTCTAATATGCATGTACACTTCACCCCCCCCCAGAAAAAGGGAGGACACTTTTACATCTTCCGTTCTACTGGGCTGATTGACGAAATTCAAATTGTGTTTTTCATGCCTCGAAAGCGCTACTTAGGATATATATTAAATTTATATTTTAGCATTGTTCTAATATAGGTATATTCACACAAAATCGGACTCTTTCTGAAATGGCATGCCATTTTTTTTTCATATTTCGATTCTACGGCTCAAATTAGGCCTGAGTGTTAAATTTTGTAAAATTTGGTGCGAAATTTACGGAGAAATTCAAAAATTTACTTCGATCTATTTTTTCAGTTTGCGCCAAGAATAATTCACTTGGAGAACGTCTTAATTTATAGCAACCTATTTTCCTTTCCTTTTTTCATTGTACACGAGCGGAAAAAAAGGTTATCGTTATACTTTCCGATAATTTTAACAAAGTGCGTAAACCACATTTGGCGTTATTACTACTCATAACGAATATACCAAATTTCAAAACGCACCATTATGTAAATTCATGTATATCTTAGAAAATTTTGAATAAAAATCTTTTAATTTTTTGCAAGTGTGCCTACATCAGCTTTAAGATGACGTTAAAAATTTTATAAGTTATAATGCAGAAATTTTTAGAAAAATTCATAAAAAATATTTAACAAATACAAATTAAAAAAATAAATCATAAAAAATGTGCGAATTATATTTGGGTTAAGTCTAAATTTCGAATTCTAGAAGAAGGAATGAAGTAAGTTTAATAAAAAAAAGAGACATTAATAAATATATATCAAATTCAATTTACATCGAGGAGCTAAAATTCTGAGAGCTAATTTTTTTAAAAAGTACATGTGCGATTTTTACAAAACTTGGCAGTTTTGCCCAATTTGAATCGTAGAATCGAAATATGGAAAAAAATTTGCATGTCATTCCAGAAAAAAAGTCTGATTTTGTGTCAAAATACCTATATTAGAACAATGCTATATATAAATCTAATATATATCCTAAGTCGCGCTTTCGACACTTGAAAAGTCGCGCTTTCGATTGGGCTCAGTAGAACGGGAAATATAGAACTGTGTGTGTGTTTTTTTCCAGTGTACATAAAAATTATTCCAGAATAAAAGGCAGCTGAAGTAAACCTTTAAAATGCATTTCTACTTGAAATAACGGTTTTTGCAGATTCGTAGAATTGGTATAAAAAATATGTAGTTATGTGTGTCACTGCTTAATATTCGGTCAGGTCCCTCCTTCCTTGAAATGTTAAGAGTAAATCTTCGGCTATGAAATGTTTCTCGAAATTGTCAGTGTGAATTCCTGCTCTAGAAAATTTCGTGAAATTTCATCCGCTATCCTTTTGCAAATTCTACCATTTCCCCCCCCCCCTATGATATGTTTACTATCCATATGCAATACAATCATCTTTAACCGGCAGCAACGAGTTTGTGCAAGTTTTGGATAAGAGATTTTTTTCCGGTTAATCGAATGTATATTTCTAAAATTTAATCGCTCGTGTTTTCTGATGCCACCTTAAAAACTGCACCAGATGAAATCCGTCGGTAGTGTTTTGGGTCTATCTGCCACAATCAAATAAACAGTTTCAAAAATTGCCCATATGATTTAAAATTGAAACATATAACATCATTTTATAGTTAAAAAAAAACAAAGTTAAACAGTATTTGAAAATTACCATAGTCATTATCCAACGAAAGGTACAAATTTCTTAGTAAGATGGCATATAACTTCAGATGTCTGCATGCTTACAAAATTGTAACCGTAGTTTTAAAAATTCGTTGTTTATACAATGAACTAGATGGAACACAATGTCCAGGCCAAATCGGAAAGCTATTATAAGCGATAAGATGGCGATAAAAAGGAAGCGATAAGATGGACATACCCTTATCCTACTAAGGATTCTTCTTTAATCATTGAAGCCTGGTTATTGCTTACCGGCGCAAAGCAAAGATTTAGATTAGCCCTTAGATTTTAAGTAATTCGCAAATAATTCTATAGTTTTCATCCTGTTTTTCTTCATATAATAAAGAACGTGGATACTGGCAGCCCTTGAAGGAATACTGCGCGAGTATCTCTGTTGCTTTAATAGAATTCTGTTAGTCTGTCTCATTGGATTTGAGGTAGGATTTCATCCCATGACCTGCTGCTTACTCGAAATTGACACACTTGTGTAATTTCTATAGATGTGATGTTCGTCTTTAATAATCTTTGGTATCCGAGTTTGCTGGCTACACTCCAAGACATTAAATATTCAGAAAATCTCTATAAATTATTGAAGAATTATCTTCATAATAGAATAGTCATCTATAACAGATGTCATTGTTTTCAAAAATTATTACAAAGGCGCATCTCAAGGATCTAATTTAGATCCAATTTTGTGGAATACTGTGGTTAATACTGCATTAAAGTTGGACTTAGGAAATGATGCCACTCTTCAGTCATATACTGATGATTTCACCATCATTGTTGATAGTAGTAATCGAACAGACTTAGAAAGAAAAGTGAAGAAAGAATTAGACAGCATAGAAAAATGGAATGATAAATAAACTTGGTTTTAAGATAACTAAAACGTAAATGATAACATTTCCTAAGAGATCAAAACTGGTAAAATATCCATTAAGATTAGTATGGAAGAATGTCCCCATTCGAAATGATGATACTTTAAAATATCTAAGGTCCATTCTTGATAAAAAAAATTAACCTGGATTCCTCACCTCTCGGGAATGCGAGATCGAAAACACTCATTTGTAAACTATTTAAATTCTCTTATGACGTGCAAAAGGAGACTTAGAGGGTAAATGTAGCAAGAACTATATTTCAGACAAATTGAAAGATTAATATTATACGGTTGCCCTATATGGTGTCATTGTAGCGGCACGGCTAGAGCAACAAATGAGTTGCTACAAATTCAACAAATAGTATTACTATATACATCTAAAGCTTTTTATGCTGCATCAACAACCACTCTTCAAAAACGCTTCCACTAAGTATTAAGGCAGAACAGGAATCAAACCTGTTCCGTCTCTTTCACTTTCAAGAGGACTGCATTGTAGATGAATTAAATGTACGAAGTTCTGTAGTGGAAGCAGAAGTCCTAAAATTGAGTAAACACTCAGCTGAATCCACACTAAACGTATGGCATTAGATTGTTCCTAACGAGAAGTGAATAGAAATTTTTACAGATAGATCAAAAATCCAAAGTAAAGTTGGAGCTGTATTTATAGCTTACGAAGATAAACGAGTTAAAATGTGTAAAAAACATAGCCTAAATGATTCAAGCATAATTTACCACGCCGAAGCAATAGCTTTGAAGGAACCATTTTTATGGCTAAACGCCTTTTTCAAAAGTAATAAGTCACGGTATGCGAGCATTATACAGAGAACCAAAGTGTTTTAAATGCGGTATGTTCCACGAAGAAAACATCTTTACTTATTCAAACTCTTCAAGAAACAATAAATATGCAAATGAATATTCTTCCTATTAGTCTAAATTGATTACGAGGACGTACAGCTATAATAGAGAATGAAGCTGATGATACAGCAACTAAGGTAGCCACATTTAAAGATATGACTGATATACATCTTCCTATTTCAAGACTTACAATCAAGAATAAAATTTCTAAACAAGTTTTAATAAAGTGGCAAAGAAGATGGGAAGAAGCAGATACAAGGAAGATACACTCACAAATGTTTCCCATACGTATCCCTAAAAAGAATCAAAATTAATTTCCTGCTAGTACAATTAGCAACAAATCATGGAAAGGTTCCATCTTATTTCCAGAGATTCTTAAGAAGAAATGCAAGATGTGGGTGCGGAAAACCAGCACATCTAGCAGATGCTAAACATTATATATGGTAGTGTCCATCACTTTCAATTATTAGAGCAAAGCATTTACGAGGATTTGCAACAAAATTTCCAGCGAAAGATTTATTCTACAATACAAAGTGTGTGTCTGCACTTAGACAAATTATGAAATGCATTATTGAAAACAAAGGCACAGTGATTATAAATAATTAATCATATTACATGAGTGAATTAGCAAGAATTTAAGAGCAAGTAGAGATTATAATAGATCCTCTCTGCATTCGTAAAAAACAAGAGCAAATTACATCAAATCTTCTTTCCACCTGCATATGTTGCACATATTTTTCTTCCTTACTTTATTATTTCATTACTTTATATGTTTAATAATTTATAGCAAATAACATTTAGACGTACACTGCGCAAAAACAAGGGGGCAGTTCTATATCTCCCGTTCTACTGGGCCGATTGATAAAATTCAACTTGCGTTTCTCATGTCCCGAAAGCGCAAGTTAAGATATGCATTAGATTTATATATAGCATTGTTCTAATATAGGTATTTTGACAGAAAATCGAACTTTTTCTGTAATGACATGCCACTTTTTTTCCATATTTCGGTTCTACGACTCAAATTATGCCAAACTGCCAAATTTTGTATAATTCGCACGAGTAGTTTTTAAAAAATTTGCTCCTCAATGTTAAATGAATTTGGTATATGTTGTTAATATATCTTTTTTTTATTAAACTTTTTTTATTCTCCCTTTCGCATTTCAAAATTTAGGTTCATTCCAAATAAAATTCGGCCATTCTTCATGATTTATTTTTAAATATATTTTATAAATTTTTCGAAAAAAAAAATTTGGATTATAACCTATAAAATTTTTGCCATCATCTTAAAGTAGGTGTATTGCTAAGCATACCTGCAAAATTTAGAGATTTTTGTTCAAAATTTCCTAAGAATATACTTGAATTTACATTTTGGCGCGTTTTGAAGTTTAGCGTATTTATTACAAGCGATAATAACGAAAATGTGGTTTATGCACACTGTTAAAATTATTTGAAAGTATGAACGATGACTTTTTTCCCGCTCCTGGACAATGAAAAAAAGAAAAGGAAAATAGATTGCTATAAATTAAGAAGTTCGCTGAGGGAAACTGGAAAAAAAAAAAAAATCAACCAAGATAAATTTTTTAATTTCTACCTATGTTAAGTTAAAATTATTAACATGTTAAGACAATGCTATATATAAATCTAATATATACCCTAAGTCGCGCTTTCGAGATATGAAAAATGCAATTTGAATTTCGTCAATCGGCCCTGTAGAACAGGAGATATAGAACTATGCTTTTTTTTTTCCGCAGTGTATATTGCATTATACCACTTCACTTTTAGAAAAGACTTAAATTATTATTTTTTTCTGATAATGAGAGAAAAGGTGCTTTCGTTTTTACGGAAAGCACAAAAAGCGAAAATATGATTCAAAGAGGATATTGTTATTATTGAAGCAATAAGTTAAAAATATGACTTCATTAAAGAACATTCAAATTAAGAGCGAATTTCTAAAAACCTCTTCTGGAAATTATTTTTCAATGTAGACTCAAATACATTTTCAAGCCTTTCTGACAGAAAACTTGACATACTTCAGCTTTCAACATTTTTATGTGAATTCATAAAAATAAAACTCATAAACGCAATGGCTTGAAATACACAAATGAGGAGAAGATATTAGCAGATTATTGTCATGATCGATCTACTATTACTAAATCTCAGATAACTCTCAAAATAGTTCTATCACCACTACTACCACAAGTCTTATTTCTCCCATCCATACTGAAAATAGAAAATGCCTTGTAATATGCATGTGCTCTCAGTGTATTCCAGCGTATTTTTTCCCATATGCATATATGCATTGTTTCCATTTTTAGGATTACGTATTTATCATACCATTACGAATTATTTTGGTGTGGTTTGATAGGTTCTGGGAGACACTGCGTGTTTAAAAATTTTATCGCATGCAATGAATCCTAATTGCTCTTTTCTTTATGCCAGCCTTTCCTAATTTATTGTCTTAGAACCACAGGTAATCCTCGAAACCTGCCCTTATGGTCCTTCTAGATTTTCAAAAAAAGACAAAAATTAAAACTCGCATTAAACGCATTATAACTGAAATTCTCAAAGTTCGAAAATCACATGTGACAATCATCTTTTTTTTTTTCTCTGGGACACACATTTTATGAAACTGAATTACCAGTTAATCTACCTACGAACTTTCCACGCTAGTCTTAGCAACAAAAAAGGGATTTGAAGCCCTTTGACTGTGATGCTTCTTACCAGAATCCAAACATAAAACAGCTCTGTAAGAATTGGTGTTCTCGTTCATCTCATTAAACTGAGTACCAAAATTTATTTAACTTTTAATTGATAAGGTAATGATTGTCCGAACTCTAATATTCTTGAATTATTAAAAACAAATATGAATTCTCTTCTACTCATGTAATTACTTAATATTAATATAAAATTAAATGAATTTTAATTAATTTTATTTTTTAAATATATTCATACTGATAGTAATATATACTAAAAAACTGCTTTCGAAGCGGACAAGAATAAAAGGTGATGCGCAGAACATAACGATATCGAAAAATGGTCCCGTAAAAAGTTTAGGAAAAGTTGCTTTACGCCATTTCAATTTACGAAAGATTTCGGAAGAAAGCTCTGTTTTCGCAAAAAGGAGAAGATTCGTAAAAAAGTATTGCTAAGTTAGAAATTTGAGTGCAGCTGTAAATACAAAGTACATCATTTAAATTTTTGTCACAAGGAATATTTCATTCCAATCTTAGAAAAATGTCCTAGCAAAAATATTCACGTTCATTTTCACGGGCAGAACAGCTCTCCATTTTCTTTGCTTGACCGCCGCTTCAAGTATTACTGACCTATGGCTTCATTGATACTTCCGCCAGAAACAAAACTACCGCCGCAACCAACCAAACAGCACCCGCATTGAAATAATAGGTGGTATTGTGCACGCGCACTGTGACCGTACCGTCGAGGTCTCACGGTTCCAGAGAGTGAAGAAACAACAGGCGTTTGAGACAGAGACTCTGACCTCAAGGTCTGAAAATCCCTTATCTGTTACGACGA
>KK114989.1:3352-16476 GCA_000611955.2 Stegodyphus mimosarum | reverse complement strand
TTCCCGCCAGAATTGGCAAAAGTTGAACTACTCTGGTCCAAACGGACCATGTTGAAACTTTGCTATTCTAGAAATATTATTTTAACTTCTCCTAACTTAGGGCAACCTTTACAGAAAAATAGAATTTCTTGGCAGATTACAGACGAAAACTTGACCTTTTACATAGATCTTCATCTGTTTTGTGTATTTAACTTATTTTCTTCTCAGTCCTTCCAGCAAAATCTGGAAGGAAAGAAATTTTAGTATAACATAATAACACTAAGTTCTAGGTAACAGACTTCTTTCCTTACACGTGTAATTTCTCTCACACACATTATCATTCAAGCAAAATTAAATTCTTCTCCCAATGCTCTCCACCGGTGTTGGATGAAAAGCGAACCGCCGTTGCGGTTTCTCTTTTTTGTCCGGGGGATGTTCGACTTTACCACTTACGATCGACTAACATTAGTTAGAACTTAACATACCGAAACCTCAGAAGACAGCCTATAAGCAGCTAAACCTGATGTTCTAACTAGCTTCGTGTCTATCACTTTAAATGTATTTGTTGGAGAGCCTACTAACACTTGTATTCTATTGCTTCTATCTCGCCTTTTCATGCATACATTTCCTAGTTTGCACAAAGAATGCTTCATTCAAAATTAACTTTGCACCTAACGTGCATTGATGCAATAAATGTATTTTGTTACGACATTTCATAAAACTTTTAACAATTGCATACAAATCACAAGATACAATAAAAGCGTTAAATTTCTAAGCTTACAGCAAGTACTTCACATTCTTTTCAAAGTTCTTTTCTGAAAAATCGCATTACACTGAAACAATAGTCTATAGACTAAATCGTGTTTTCCTTCTACCAACGTTTTAATTCTAGAAATTTACAAGTCTTTCGACAAAGCATAATATAAAAACATTTAGCTAACATTCTCGCAGCAATTCATTGCTTTTACAAGACTAATATATTCACAATACTTCAGAATCTACTTTACAAACATTAAGTAATTTTAAATCTTTGCAAAATTACAATTTTAAACAAAAAGATAAGTAATCATTTATCGCACACTTGGCGTAAAAATCAACCTCGCTTGATGTAAAAAGAGAACCTGCAACTTGCAGTAATACTCGAAAATTAACTAAACGTTGGAATAAGAAATACTACTTATCTTGTAGTCAGCCATTCTTTTCTTGGCCCAATCCTTGAAACTTTGATAAACTGTAGCTTGGGCCAGTCTCCTCGATTTTGGTCGCTTGTTGTTGTTCTGCCTTCCTGTTAGTGCCTTCCTGCTACTGGTGCAGCTGCTCTATTGATGGTCTCCTGCCTTCCTGTTAGGGATCATTCGGTCCATTCGGGGATATTTGCGTTGGGCAGGAGGTTGATCTGCTTGACGTTTGCTGGGCAGAATCCTTCTCTGTTCCTGGGCCCCCGTTAGTCACTGCTCCGGCCTCCTGCTGTATTCCGGACGTTGACGCTCAGGCTGCAACCGGGGCTGCATGCATTTCAGGCTCCTTTCTGACATTTCGGCTCTCCTCTTGACTGCTTTGGGCTGTCTTGTCCATTCTGCTTTGGTCTTTGGTTGTTTGTCGAACTTCTATTTTCCGTGTTCTTTCTTTTCAGTCCATTTCCCCTGGTGATTTTCCTTTTCTTGTTTCCTCTACTTTGTTGAAGGGGGGCTTGCTGTTTCTGGCTTCTCGTTGCAATTGTTGCTGGTTCCTGTTGTTGCCTCTGAGGTGAATCTTCCGTGGAAGTCCGTCTTCCCGGATCCTGGAAAAAATCTTTAAACATTTCCATTTTATTACGATCATAGTATGGCTTAAGTTGGTCCACATTGGTAGTAATTTTCTCTCCGTTCTTGCCTTTTAACACTACCACTGTTTGGGTAATTTTCTCGATAAGGAAAGGGCCTTCAAAACGCGAAAAAAATTTCTCCACCTTTTCTTCTGGGGCATTTGATAAACCGTGTTTGATTTTCAAAACTTCATCTCCGACTTTATAATTCACCTCTCTTCTCTTTTGATCATAATAATACTATTGTTTCCTCTGGGCTATTTCCGAATTTCCTTTCGCTTCCCGTATCAAGTTTTGAATGTCCTTCATTATAAGTTCTTCTGCCCTATCCTGGACAAAGAAAAGTTTGTCTAAGGGTGTCAAAATCTTACTTCCAAGAATCAGTTCAGCGGGTGTTTTTTGTGTAGTATCGTGTTTGGCAGTTCTAAGGACAAATGCAAATTCATTTATATGGCTATCCCAGGTAGAGTGATAATTCTTAATATAACTTCGAATAATTTTAACTACGTTTCTATTAACCCGTTCCGCTATGTTTGACTGCAGACGATACGGGACCATCTTTAGATGCCCAGTTTTGCACACATTTCCTCAAAACTATTACTAACAAATGGGGGACCATTATCGGAAATAACTTTTAGGGGCGCCCCGTATTTTAAAATATACTTATTTAAAATTGAATCTACTACAATCTTAGCAGACGCACGTTTTAACGGAATTAGCTCCAACCACTTGCTAAAATGGTCCACTATAATTAAAAGTTATCGGCTTTTGTTAAATTTAGTTCTAGGATAAGGTCCCAGTAAATCGATCGCTGTTATTTGATTTAGGAACTCTGATTTAACACTATTTAAGAATCCGGCCGGGCGGAAATTAATATAATTATTGAATTGGCATGTTGGGCACGACTAGACATACGCCCTAGTAAACTTTTGCAGTTCGGGAAAGAAAACTGCCTCGCGAACTCTTTGGACAGTTTTTCGTATGCCCAAGTGGCCAGAAATGGTCGAATCGTGCAATTCCTCTAGTACATTAAATCTAATGCTAGTTGGGATAACCGGTCTAAACTCATGCTTTTCATTAGTCGTTTTCGTGTAAAACAAAAATTCCATCAATTATTTCGTAATTTGCGGCCCTATTTCTTATTGGCACAATATCTTGATGACTGAAATTCTTAGTGTCGGCTAAATAATTGTATATATTTTTGAACTCCAGATCTTTTCCGAGTTCGGCTATTACTGTTTCACGAGAATCTAATAGTTTGGATGTCAGCATGGCTATTCTAACCGTATTTCCATTTTCATCCAAATTAATTCTACTTAAAGCATCTGCCACAACATTTTCCTTTCCTGGCGTGTGTTTAATTACAAGGTTATATTCTTGTAATTTAAGTGCCCACCTTATTAATCTGGGTGATAAATTTTTTCTAGAGTACAGTCTGGTGACCGCAGCGTGGTCGGTATATACAGTTACTGGAGAACTTCCAAAGTAAACACGAAATTTTTGCACTGCTGATGAAACTGCGAGAGTGCCCATTTCCGTGGCCGAATAGTTTCTCTGGGTTTCATTCAACGTTCGACTGAAAAGGCCACGGGTTGCCCATTTTGAGAAAGAACTGCCCCAATTGCAAAATCTGAAGCGTCCACTGAAATTTCTAGTCCTTTATCCCCCTTCGCGAATTTTAAGAAGAGGGCTTGAGTCAAGGCGTCTTTCAGTTTTTGAAATGCCAATTTGGCTTCTGCTGACCACGAAAACCTAGCTTTCTTCCTCTTCAATTTCAGCAGGGGCTCAGCTATTTGGCAAAGTCTTTAATGAAGGACCGATAGTATGAGCACATACCAAGAAACGATGATAACTTCTTCGTTGTTTTAGGAACAGGATAATTTTTGATAGCTATAATCTTGGACTGATCCGTTTCAATGCCATTCTGAGAAATTTTAAACCCTAAATAACGTAACTCTTTTGCGGCAAATTTACATTTGGATGCATTTATTTTCAAACCAGCTTCGTTTAACAATAAAAACACTTTACTTAAATCTTGTAGGTGTTGTTCCAAACTATTACTTGTAATTATAATATCGTCCAAATAAATGAACGTACTCTTACCAAGGACCGGTCTTAAGACAATGTCCATGCATCGTTGGAAATTTGCCGGCGCGCCGGATAAACCGAAAGGCATCCTAAGAAATGCTTACGTGCCAGACTTCGTTATGAAGGCGGTCTTAGGGACATCTTCGGGTTTTACCCCAATCTGAAAATAGCCACTCGTAAGATCTAACGTGGACATGTACTTTGTAGAGGTAATATTTCGGATTATCTCTTCGACTATCGGCGAAGGATATACAGGATATTTTGGGATGGTAATGAGCTTGCGATAATCTATAGCAAAACGCCACCGCTTCGGGTGCCTAATCAGATAATTATTATTTTTCTTCATAAAACTACTGGGCTAGCATAACTGCTAGAAATCGGGGTAATTATTTTATTTTTCAACATTTCCTTAATATGATATTCAAGAATTTCTTCTTTCACCTTATCGTAACGATAGGGCTTTTGCCTTACTGGTTGGGCGTCCCCTGTTTGGATTTCATGATTTGTGACCTGCGTGAAACGCGGTACATCGCTAAATAAATTTGAAAACTCACTTACCAGTGCCTGCAGCTTTTCTTTCTCTTCTCCCGGTAAGTGCTGTAACTCCAGCTGCGGGGGCTTATCATTCCTTTTGTCCACTGTCTGCATCGATATCGTTAAATTGCCTCCGTGAAAATCTGTCTTCGCTTCTGCCAATCTAAAAAAATCCACACCCAGAATAATACACGTTTGCAGGTTTCACACAATATAAAATAAAATTTTTACCTGCTCGTCGTTGATACGCACAAAAAGTGAAACTTTTCCTGGGCATCTACACTTCTCTCCTTGGTGGGCCGCTATGACATTCGTGTCTCTTGCAGTAAAAATTCTATAACGACGAAAGTGTTTCTTGAAATATTGTTCAGAGATAAAGCTGCTTTGCGCTCCTGCATCCAAAAGAGCCGTCGCCGGTACGTTGTTAATTAAGACTTCAATCTTTGGTAAACTTAAATTTTTAACGACCACGGTGTTTAAACTATATGTGGAAAGATTTTGCGAGACTTCGGTCTTCTTCACCTTCCTTGATGAAATCCATCTTAGTTTAAATCCTTCTTCTTATTCTGGCCACCATTTGCATCTTTGCCCGTTTTTCGATTAAAATCTTGTCATTCGCCGCTCGACTTAGGAGATCCATCTTTCTTCGGCTATTGCTTCGCCTTGTTCCCGTAATTCTGTTGTTGCTTTTGCTGCGGTCTTGGCGTGTTCCATTGACTTCTCCGCTCAAATTGGCGACGTCGTTCATTGTCTGCAGTTCTTCGACTTTCAAATTGTACGACGAGCCCGAATAATTTATCCAAAGTCGTTGGGTTTCTGAGCTCGATAAAATCTTGAACTTGGGGCAGTAGCCTAGGAAGTATAATTTGAATGATTTCTGTATCCGGGCGACTTCCATACAAAAGCTTGAAAACTTGCATTTTTCTCAAGATAAAATTTGACAAATCTTTTATCTTTTCTTGGTATCGACTAAAAGGTTCCGCCTCCAGTCTGGCTCCATCTCGTACGACAGGAAATGCGTTCACCAAAGAATTTTTAAATTTTCATATGTGGGGCTTCCCGCTTCCCACAAAAGATTTTTTCCAATACACTTAAACCAATTTAGCGCTGGTGGCAAGAGTGAGTTTCTGAAGTTCGTGAACTGGATATAACATAAAATGTGCGTCCAATTTTTGCAGGAAATTAATTACTGTTGACTTGCCGTCAAAACTTGCCGCTGGCTTCATGGCTGCCTGCATGGTTTGTACAATGTAGCCAAATCCTTCTAGGGCAGGAGGTGATATCTCAGGATTCTGCACATGTACTGCGGGTATCTCAGGTTCATCTTCTTTTCTTTCAGGCCATCCTCTCATTTTTCTTCTTTGGGCGCCAGTGTCAGGACTGAGTGTTCTGTGCATATTTTGGCGAACATATTCGTAACAGTATCAAAGTCCTGATCTCGAACAGGGAGCTGAATGCAGCTATGTTCTCTGGTAGAATAACTGCACGTAAGGAGGGTTTAAAATTACCCTTTTATTAAACTACTATTTTTCTTCATTTTACAGCCACTTCCCAACTCGGAAGGGATAACAGAAAATAATGACCGCACTTGGGTCTAAACTGAACAATCAAATAATTTAAAATAAAGTTAAGTAGAAAATTTGCTCTCAAAGCTATAAACGCGAGGTTGGCCTCTATGCTAAACTATCAATTGTGCGTAGCAAGATTTAGCTAATACTAACGCACTTAGATTACTTCAATAAGGATTAGAGTAACAGCACTAAGGCTTAGAATTTAAATACTAGCTAGTCAGACGAACGTCGAACAGAGCCGCAGTGATCTGAGACTAAAAGCTCCCTCACCCTGAGAAGTTCCTTGCTAACCTTTAAATACCAAACTTGGTTCCACTTCAAATTAGCATAAAGCTGAAACGCGTGCTCGTTCTAAGAGGAAATTGAAATAAGAGTTCACAGGAAAGAGAAATTAACATAAACTTTGTTAGTTTAAACTAAAATCTTACAAAATGAGGAAGAAATATTTTCCTTCAAACCTGGAACTATAAGTAAATTTATTCTTTTTATCCTCTCCTAATTCAGGGCATCAGCAGCCGGCGCAATAACTCATACTGCTAAGTCAAAAGAATTAATTTGATTATTAGCTTTTAGAATTATTAAACATGTTAATCACATTAATTGTAATAACTACATTATTACGTAATTTGCTGAAGTGAAGATATCACTGGAGATGCAGTAGCGATCAGTATTGACAGGTAAAGGAACCTAGGGAAACAAGTACTTTTCCATTAGTATCCATTAAGGTTACATAATCAGAATTTAGTGAAGGATATCCAGTTCCTGTGTAAACTTTGCAGCTTATAAATGTGTCATCAATTCCTGTGTTTAATAATGTTCGTTTTTCTAGCATTTCAATATTCTTAAGAACTCTCTGTGGATACCCTGAGAACTATGAATAAAATTCTATTAACTTCTTTTTAAAAGTATGCACTTGCTTTATGTCTGGCACGAATACTTAAAATTCTGGTTCTTTTTTTATTGAACCTCAATTTTAATTGAAGGTTTGAAGCGATTAATTTTATTGCCTGAAGTTTTTACGTTTTTATTTGATTCTTTTCTCAAGTTCTAACGCGCTGCTTCATGTTCATATAATATGTTTACAATTTCGCCCTTCTGATTTTGGGTAGAGTATTTACGAAATATTCATGTATCTCATTGGGTAATTTCCATGGTTATTGATCGGCAACTATAAGTCATCGTTTAATGAACCAATTAGGTTATCAGTTTAAAAGAAGTTACAGGCAATTTTTTTCATCTAAACGTTTTTTTTTTTTTTTCCCTAAACCTTTAATCCATTCCTCTAGGAAGTTGTTGAATTCAAAGGCGAAAACACGCGAAGTTTCGGAACTTTCTTTTTAATGTGAACAAAATTTTGTCTGAATTTCTCTGGGCTGAAGTTTGAAGCACTTTAGTAGTCATAATTGTTTACCAACACATCAAGAACACGAGTCAATAATTTCATAATATCTAGTGAATTTGAGCCCTACCAAATATGTAACCCAGACCTCTTCCAGTATGTCCATTCTACAGATATACTTTTCACATAGCTTTAAATTAATGCTGATATCTTCATTTCCATAACACCGCGTGATTAGCTTTAGTAAATGAGCCCTTTTTGTATTTCTGAGAATTTTAGAAGAGTCGGTATTTTTTTAAGCTCAGTCTCTTAATTCTAGCTTTCTAAATTCACACTCCCTCTTTGCTTTTTGTAATTTAATTTTCTTCCCCGTTCCTGCTCAAGGATAGTTGCATTCAATAAATTTGTGGTAAATTCTGCATTATAATTTTCCGCTTCCACAGTTACACAGCTCATTTGAGTAATGGTTAGATGTTGTGGGACAATTAAATCCAACTCATCTGTCCGTGCAATAAAATCAGTCTTACAAGCTTGAAAAAAATAAATATTCTCTACCTATAGTTTTGTATGAAGAGTTTTGAGAGACATTGTATGTCAAATCTCATTAACAAGAAATGCTATAGATTGTGTTAAAGATAAAATGAAAACTTTTAAGAATCAAACATCGAATCTGATTGACAGACGAGGAAGTTATCTGAAAGTTGAAAATAGGGAGAATCCAAGCAATTTTATAATTGTTAGAAGGATAAAATGAAATGGCAACATTTTGTCGTACTATTTTTAATTTTGGAATGTCTTTTGTGATGACCAAAAGAGAATGTAAAAAGGTTTTATTAGTAACCACAGTAGAAAATATCATGTATGTATTCATGTATCAGGGACAACCGATTTCAATAAATTGAGTCCTGAGAAATATTCTGAAGAATAAATTTTGAGAACACTTGTATATTACAGTAAAAAGAAACCATTTTTCTGTAGCAGGTGGACGTGATAACATGGGAAGTCAAGAAAGCAGAAAAAAATTGACCATTCATGGAAGTGTTGGAATTAAATTTATTGCGGATAATTTAAATTTCAAGGAAAGGAAAGATGTTGTTTAGTCAAATTTCAAAAGTGAACTAGATGATTGGGTTAATCGAATCTGTAAAAAAACCACCAGCGGCCGAGAGCGGATAAAACGGCTAACTCTGTTGTTGTGACTTACCTCCCTTGTCTAACAGTAACATCAGAACAAGCCGACGAAATTCATTATGGAAAAGAGTCTAAGATTGTGCCTGTCTTTGGCAACAGCTTTGAGTACCATACAGGTGGCAGTACGACTTCGCTCAGTTGCGCCTCCAGTTTTGATGGAGAGCACCCCGGGAAAGGGAGTCCGAGGGGTGATAGTCTTCTGCGTCTCTTTCCCTACCACCAACCTCTCGAGAGGACTTTCGACTCGCCCAATATTTAGAGTGCCCCTCATGCCGCACGGACACTGCATATTTACAAACATCCATGTCTTCTCCGGGATTGGAACCGGGCCCTTCGGTACCGCATTAGTTTCCCCTAAACACTATACCGTCTGGGCGGCTCCGCTAACTCTTCTAACTCGAACCGTGTTCAAATTCCGTTGAATGGACGGGTTGCATGGAAAATTTCGTAGTTTTCCTTAAGTGTCTGTATGAGTCATATTCCCTTAGAAATTCTTCCGCGGAGGCGGAAGTAAAATGTCTGTATGTAAATGTCTGTATGAGTCATATTCCCTTAGAAATTCTTCCGCGGAGGCAACTACCTCCTAGGCAAATAATCTTTGTGGGCTTTGCCATAATGTAATAAATCTGAATTCGCAACAGATAAAATCTCAAATAGTGCATGTAAATATCAAAGTACTGGATTGTATCAAAGTACCCCTTAGTTAATGCTTCAATTTGGCAGTATAATTATTTTAGAAAACGAAGTGAATTTGTTTAATAAACATTCTAAGGGGAGAGATTAATTCTTTAATTTGTATGTATTTATAAGGGGGAAACAAAATTCCTAAGTCTGCTTTCAAGACATTTCAGTGCTTCTTCAGATGGATGTGAAAAGTAAGTTAACGTCAAAAGGAAGTATAATTGAATGCTGCGATGAAATAGTCGATAACTAAGTAACTCAAGAGGTTTATCGGTAACTTCGAAAAGATAATTTGCAGTATACGTATTGTTAGGAAGTGTAGTGGAAGTAATCTTAAATTTAAGTTAATAAACGTAAGAATACATCTTTGCGAGTGGACTGTAGTTTTAACCTTTATTTTAGCGATTTCAGTTTTAGAAGACAACATAGCAAAGAAAAAAAAGCGAGAGAGTTACAATTAGCGTTTGCAAGAATGCAAAGAACAAAATGCGAGCTGCGCATACGATCTGCGCATTGCGAAATAATATCTCACAGACAGGCAGACGACTCTAGTGGCCCAAACATTCCGCCCGGCGTTGAAACATCGTTTCAAACTAAATAGCTTTTACAAAATGAAATTATCATAACAATATTAAATTATGCAAAAAGTATCATTAAAATATTCACAAAAAAAACATAATATGAAATTATGCAATGAAACTAAAATATTCTCAAAACAGATGCACAGAAGCCTTGATACAATTCAGGAACTTAATTATAGTTAAAGCAAAGTACAATGTTATAATGCTTTAGGGAAAAGAACTTAATCATTGATAGGCAAAACACTAAGTTTGTGAATTGGCCTCTTGAAAACTCCGTTAGCAGTTTTGATCTTCACGATACGCACAATATTATCTGAGCTAGGAAAAACTTCTAGCACTCTTCCTAATTTCCATCGTAGCGGGGGTAAATTGTCTTCCTTTATGATAACTAAATCATTAACCTTTAAATTAGGTTGCACTTTCAACCATTTTGAACGTCGTTGCAAATTAGAAATGTATTCATTGGACCATCTTTTCCAAAAGCTTTGAAACATTTTCTCAACAAGCTTCCAACGTTGCAATATAGGAATTTTTTGATCGTGTAAACTTTCTTCTGGTAAGGCAGTTAGCGGGGTACCAATCAAAAAATGGCCTGGTGTAAGTGCAGAAAATTCTGATGGATCTTCAGACAGTGGACACAAAGATCGCGAATTTAAACAAGCTTCAATTTGAGCTAGCAATCTCGTAAATTCTTCTTGCGTTAGAAGTTGTTCACCTATAGTTCGCTTGAGATGTAACTTTGTAGATTTGACTGCAGCTTCCCATAATCCTCCAAAATGTGGCGCTGCGAGAGGATTAAATATCCACTTAATACCTTCAGTAGAGCAATATTTATTAACCAATTCATTTTCATTCAAGGAGTTTATTACTCTTTTCAATTCCTTATCTGCAGCAATAAAATTTGTGCCACAGTTGCTATGCACTTCTATTGGTTTTCCTCTTCTAGATACAAAGCGCTTCAAAGCGGCAATAAATGATTCTGATGTAAGATTACCTACTAATTCAATATGTATAGCTCTTGTAGTAAAACACGTGAATACACAAATGTAGCATTTCATTGGTTTTACTCCTCGACCTTGCCTGGGCTTCACTTTAAATGGCCCGGCGCAGTCAATTCCAACTTTGGAGAAAACCTTTTGACGGAACGACTCTAGACGATGGTAAATCAGACATTATCTGGGTAGATGTTTTAGCTCGTACACGATGACATTTCACACATTTCCAAATCTGTTGTCTTACAACTGACCTAGCGTGGATTATGAAATATTCTCTTCTAATTACTGATAGCAATAGCAGGGGGCCAGCATGAAGATGGGATATATGAAAATGATTCACTATAATCTGTGTTATGTGATGTTTCTTGGGCAACAAAATAGGATATTTTCTGTCCTGCGCGATGTTGGATTGTCTTAATCTTCCTCCAACGCGTATAAGTCCATTCTTATCGATAAACGGGTTCAAAGAAAGGATCTTACTATTTGAGTTTAACGGTTGATTCTTTTTCAGAAGATTATATTCATTAAAAAACTCATCCATTTGAACTACTCTAACAATTGCATTTCTAGCGTATTGCAATTCTTCGGTTTTAAGGTAACCCTTAATCCTTGTTGCGATAGATTTAGCTGAATTATTCGCAAACCGAAAACACCATGCGATGATTCTTTTAAGTTTCAAAAATGATGAAACTTCATTAAGGACTGGAATTTGCGAAGCGACTGTTCCAATTGAACAAGATATATTTTTCCGTTGTTCCCTTAGAGACTCTTCTGAAAATGTTAAGTTGATAGAGAACGGAATATTATTTGAATTAAGCCACTGAGGACCTGTCCACCACAAGTCATGAGTAGAAAGTTCTGAAGGCAAAAGACTTCTTGATGCGCAATCAGCTGGATTCTCCTTTCCTTTTATGTGATTCCAATGCGATGAAGGTAAGACTGATTGAATTTCTGAAACGCGGTTGGCTACGAAGGTTTGCCAGCGTGTTGGTTCTGATTGTATCCAGGACAAAACTATCATTGAATCACTCCATGCGTAAATATCGTCAACATGAATTTGCAATGAATTCTGCACAGCTTGAACCAAATGCACTAATAGAACTGCAGAGCAGAGTTCTAAACGAGGAATAGAGATTACTTTGAGGGGAGCTACTCTAGTTTTTGATGTTAGTAGCTGCACCGAAACTGAAGAATGATTTGAAGACTTTAAATAAATCACTGCGGCGTAAGCTTTCTCTGATGCGTCACAGAAAGAATGAAGTTCTACATTTGTAGATTTGGACAATAATACTCTCCTAAGGAATACGAATGCATTCAAGATTTGCGATATCTTCACAATAGATTTTCCATCTTTGATTGATTTCCTCTGGCAAGGGATCATCCCACGAGATTTGTGATTTCCATATATCTTGAAGCAAGATTTTTGCTGCAACTATAATTTAGTAGAACACTCTCTGTTTTCGAAATTTCCAAAGTCACAAGTAAACTCGTCTTGCGTTGGATACCACTCTAAACCCAATAATTTTATTGATTTAGTATCAACTACTGTACATGAAGAATTTGAGTTCCGAGCACTCAAAGCAGTTTCCAAAATCGAGCGATCATTTGTACACCATTTATGCAATTGAAAGCCACCTTTTTGTAAAAGTTCACTTAGTTGTGAAATTAACTCTACTGCGTCCTCTACTGTGTCTGAACCAAATAGGACATCATCAATATAACAATTGTGTAATATTATTTCAACTGCCTTTGGGAATTTAGTTCCTTCGTCAATTGTTAGTTGTTTGAGTACGCGAGTAACCAGGTATGAAGCGGAAGTAGTGCCGTACGTAACTGTGCACAACCTGTAAGTTTTAATCGGCTTCGATGGATCATCTCTCCAAAATATTTTTTGGTAATCTCGATCTTCATCATGAATTTGAACTTGTCGATACATTTTCAATAAGTCGCTAGTAATGGCTATGGGATAGCATCTAAACCTCAAAAGAATAGTAAATAAGTCGTCTTGCACCTTGGGACCATTCATTAGCGTGTCATTAAGCGATATCCCTGATGTAGTTTTGGCACTAGCATTGAAAACGACGCGTAGTTTGGTGGTAAGACTGGATTCTTTTAGCACGTGATGATGAGGTATATAATAATGAAAATTTACTTTATCTAAATTATCATTGGATAATTCTTCCATTTGTCCAAGTGATAAATATTCGGACATGAAGTCTTTATATTGTTGATATATTTCAGGAGTTTTTATTAGTTTTTGTTCTAGACTAAGAAAGTTGCGAAAGGCTGATGGTCTGGAATTACCTAATTCATTTCTTTTAGGCTTGAATGGCAATTTTACTGAGTAACGACATTTTCACT
>KK114988.1:75198-222666 GCA_000611955.2 Stegodyphus mimosarum | reverse complement strand
AATATTTGTAAGAGCGAGGGTCAGATGCTCACTTAAAATTTCAAGAGACAGCTGGCATGTTCCACCGCTGAAATCACTTTTTATGGAAACTTATCTTGTAATCAATTTTGTATAATTACCTTCAGATTTTGGAGAGTACTTGATGTTCACTAGACCCCTTTTTTTTTTAGTAAATTTACGTTTACTATGCCATTTCATTCCAAAAATAAACTTCTAATAGGAAGAATATTTTCAGACTCCATTTTATTTCAGATCTGAAGAATTTCTTTTACTTCTAAATTTTTTCCTCTTACCTACATATATTGCATTTATTTCTTTTTCCTCATTATTTTTGATATAAGAAAATATAAGTTCTTTTAAGATTTTTAATATAATAATTCATATGTGTATTGAATAATGATAACGTACTTTCAAAAGTTTACAAAAAGGAAACGACATTACAAATACATAAAATTTGTGGAACATGACATTATTTAAAATTTTTAGTTCCAAATTTTAGTTCTGATATAGAAAAATATACATCAAATAATTAAACGTGGGTATTCATGTACATGTTTGCAAAGAAACAAATATGTAAATATCTTGGTAATAATATCGGAAAGTTATGAAAATTTTCTGTACAAAACATATGTGGCTACGAAATTCTTTGGAAAAGTGAAAAGTTAATAATCATTTCTATCCTTCATTTGAAAACAAGCATTATAAATGAACAACGAATTAATAATTAACCAAGAGGGCAGCAAAGTGCGTATATAAATTACTTTGCCACTCAGTTTGAACATTTGAGTAGGATATATTCAGAATCTTCAAAATTAGTACTGAGACGTTCAGTTTAAACTTTAAGTTTTGACTAAAGAAATCTCTGTAATAGTGAGATACTGGTTAAAACTGTGCTAACGGAAGGAAAAAAAACATACCATTTTTAAAATATTCGCATGATATGTAATAAAAATGAAAAGCATGGCCCCGGTTCAGCAATGCAATACAAAACGTTAAGTAAGTAAAAGTTTCGAAATTAAGTTTTTGTTACATACGAAATGCATTGAAAAAGCGAAAATTAGCAATATATTAGCACTGAAATAGGACACAATCTTTCAAAGATAATCAAGTGGTTTAAAAATTAATCAAAAAAGTGTAACATGTACAAATTTTTTCTTCGTAATAAGTTATGAATGTTTTCGTTTCAGTAGACTGAAGTTGGAAAATACAAATTTGGTAATGAAACACTCATTTCAGCCTTTGAGATTTTATTAAAAATGCAATAAATACATGTGTGCGTTAGTAAAATTCGACCTGAAAAATGAGCATTTAGGGGAAAAACATGACTTTCTTCACATATTCACTTGATACGCAATACAATAAGTTAACCCTGGTTCATCAATACAATCTATTAGGTATGTACGGTTAAATGTTTATTTCGAATATGATAAAGAAGAAACTTTGAGTCAGAGAGAAGCACGTTTACAAAATAAAGGTTCTTAGAAATTTAAATCAAAAGGTTGATATTTCTTATGAAGATGAGATATTTTTTAGACATGTTTCTAAAGAAAATAGTGTATAAACTTCTTTTCAAGAAAGAAATACACGTCACAAGAAAATCTATGACAATGCAAATCAGTGATCATGGTGACTTAGACAAAATATTCAATTTCTGTATGAGCTGGGTTAAAAGTCTCCATTATCTACATGAGAATACATCAGCATCAGAAAAGAATTAATCTATCCCTATAGTATACTAAGATAAAAATTCCATTTCTTTTCTTAATTTCTGGTTCAGCGTGGTAGTGTTGTTGAAGTTAAATCTTCTAAAGTGTAACAAAATTACTAAATGAAACAATATAAGTATTTAGTAAAAATTTGTTCCCAAGTCTTTACAAGGCGTCGTAAAAGATGAACAGGAAAGTATTTGAAAATTAAATGATTTGTAGTGGCAGTAATGTACAAAATGGTAATACTCAAAAGTGTTCAAATGGTGTTCAATAAGTACTTCTCAAAAAAAGTGTGCAATAAGTACTTCTCAAAAACAGTTTATGAAAACATGATAATATCCCAGTCATTCGCAAATAACCTTCGTCTCAAAACTGAAAATTTTATGCTCAAAATTTACTTGGGATGCAGGAAAAGAAACATTGAAGGCTTCAAAATGAAGATACTTATGTAAACTTTCCGAAATGAAATGTACAGTAGTATTTCAGGAAATATTAACTTAACTTCTAACTTGTTCGTAATTTTGTTAAATTATATGTAATGAGCATGTGTGAGACACGAAATGCATTCGGATGCGAAAAAAATAACAAACATTCAACTATCTGGAAATGAATCAAATTTCATTGGAAATGTAATGGTATGAGAAGTAGAAAAAATAGTAATGAACGACTAAATTCGGTTAATTTTCATCTAAAACGCATTAAAAATTCTGCATGCTGATAAAATATTACTTAAATTCTCTAACTTCATGACTTCTCTCAGACCTTCAAGGACATTAAAGAAATATCGTTTGGGGAAAATATGGATTATTTTCAAGAAAAAATGTTCTCTTAGGTTCTTTCGGTATTATAATTCTAAACAAAAAATGCAAAAATTAAGTAAATACGTGGATAAATCTCAAGAAAAACAGTAAATTAACACGAAATGTTTTTTTAAAGTCTATGTAAATGGCAAACAGTGATAATAATGTATTTGAAAACAATCATAGTTCATATACAGGGCATTATAATTTTGATACCAATCTATGAATTCGTGAAAATCAGCGAAAAAAAAATTTATCACGTTCGCCTGCTTATGGTATATTCTCTCTTCGTTCTAATCTTTTTGCTTTTGACATGTATTATTTCTCAAGTTGTAATATTTCTGAATCTAAAGCTCTAAAATACAAAAAATCGCTCTGATTAACTAACTTGTGCCTAAATGTAGAATACAACCAACAAAACGGAAGATTTTAGTATAAGCAAATATACTACAGACAAAAATAAAACTGAAAATACTTCATTATTTTTCATGCCCTGTTTATGACGTTCGGAACATTTTCAGAAAAAACATTCATTTCTTATTCATGTTTTGCATACTCAGATACTAATTTTGTTGGAAATCTGACATTTTCTTATTCCATTTTATATTTCACTATTACGGTTTGGCTTGGAAAAAAGTTTTCTCTACGGATATGGCATACCTCTCCTATATGTCTGGGACTGTTCTAATAATTTACATTACCAACTAGTGTTAACAAAATCCCTAGTTATACAGGAATTGCCTTGAATTGTTTAATCTAAAACGAAAAAATGCACCCCATATGCTAAAGTAGAGAAAGTTTACCATAGAAAGTTCTCCGCGAATGCAATTTTTTTTCCCTTGGTCTTTATATGTCTTTCTGTATTTATCGCTAAGTTCATTGTATACCCATCTTTTATCTAATTTGTGAAGCATTCCTGTTTGAATGCTTGCATTTGAATACTTTTTAACTGATTTTAAAGTACATATATATTTTGATCATTGCGTGGGGAAATGAGGAACACTAACAGCAAACGGTTCCCAGCATTGTATCTTTTCTTCATCCTTTTTTCTTAAGAATACAGCTGGTTAAAAGAGAAATGTGTTTCGTACTTTGTGAAATGTATTTTATTTAATTAATATGCGTGATGCTCATGGTAAATAAAATGTTATATATGTGCACAGAATTGTGTGGCTCCAATGTTTAATTAAAATAATGCTTTTTTGAAAGTGTGGTCCTTATGTTAAGTCATACTAAACTGCGTTAAAATTTTTAAAGTTGATGACTATAGTAGATCATTATATGGAGTTTCTATCAATATACGATACTTGCGCGTGATTTTATTTGCTATCTATGAGAAGTTAAATGTCAAAAAGCTGTAAGAGTTCACTATTAATCAGTGTCAATTTTGAAATGCGTACCTAACTTAGAATGTGCTAAAACTTTTAAGTTAAGTTGGATATAAGTTGCTATATATGATGCTTATGCATAATTTTATTTGCTATCCGTGAGAAGTTAAATGTTCTCAAAGAGCTGTAAGAGCTCAGTGTTAAAAAATGATGTCAATTTTAAATTTTTGGCTTAAAATGACTGTGTTAAATCTTTTAATTACTATGCTGGATCAGTATTTGGAACTTTACTCAATATTTCGTGTAATGTAGCATAACTACGTAGGAGTTTATATGCCAGGTATGATAAATTAAATTTCGTTCTCAAAAGGCTGTAACAATTCAGTGCTAAATAAATTATTGTCAATGTGAAATATGGATATCTTTTAGTTAAGTTACAATGAATATCTTAAGAGGCTATGAGACTCATCAAAAATAATGATCATATTTACTGGTTGAAAAAAAAATTTCCCATTTTAAGAAATTTTTGTATTCCAAATTGGAAAAAAAGGCGACAAAGTTTCATTCCCATGGCTGAATATTAATTCTATGTGTAATTATAGCTAAAAATAATAGTATCTCGTGTATCTTGTTGAGAAAGTCAAGGCTGTGGTAAGTAGCATTTATGAGGTTCTGTGGTAGATGGGTGACATCATGTTAAGAATTCAAGTGATGTTTTCACAATAAAAAAATTAGGTTTAGAAAATGTTTAGTGGTCTTAGGTAGGATGTGCACAATAAAATCCAAGATATTTTTTGTAAAGTGTTTAAAAACCTTAATATGGGTTAGTAATATAAAGGAATCCTTCTGCTGAATAAAAAAGAGTGTTCTGAGTATATTCATGTAAATGTCGTTCTGAGTATATTCATGTAAATGTCTGTAGAGTAAAATAATAAGAAATGAAATACTTTTGGTACGTAACTGAACTAAACTGGGTAGAAATGACTCATGTATTGGTTTGAGCGAACTTTATGACATGAAAAATTTATTACTCCTTATAGGATTTCTTCAAAGTCAGTAGGTCTTGCAGTAAAGAAACTGTCTGTAACAGTACAGTGTCTGTACAGTAAAGAAACTGTGTAAGTCTGTACACATTTATTGGGAAAAGGAATCAGAAATGCTACATGAATATATTTTAAAAGCAGGGTGAAAGTTAAATCTGAGGATAAATGTGGCATTGCAAAGTGTAAAATTTACATTTGTCAGACACAATTTGGCGAATCCTTTGAATAAAAGTAAGACGTGTAAAAGAGAATTCGTAATGCTTTGCGTAGTATTTGATAAAGTTAGTACAGTCATTAGTAATTAGTACAATAGATTAGAAGGAAAAGTTCTGAGCATCTCCTATTTAGTAGTATGAAAAGTAAGAAATGTAGTGTTTTATTAAAACTACATAGAAGAATACTGTTTAAAGTTCCAGAAAATATTATCCATGAAGGCCTCTAGAGGGAAGTGGAGATGTAACATCAATAAGTATTTAAAACAAGGGAAAGAAGTTAAAAGTAAAATAAAAAAAAGAAAATGTAACAAGAAAAATTTTTTAAAAAGAAAAAATTGCATTTATAAAAAAGAAAAAATGGGAAAAAACATTTTAATTTACTTTTGGAAGTAAAATACATAAGGGGGAAAAGCAAAATGAAAAATGTAGTAACTACTTCTTTAAAATAAAAAACGAAAAGAAAAAGAAATTAAACTTGTAAAAATAAATATTACTTTTGTAAAAATCAAAAACGTTAAACGTAAAAAAGTCTTTGAAGTAAAAATATGAAAAGGATTAAATATGGGAAAAAAAAATTTGCAAAATAAAAAAGTGAAAAGAAAATGCAAAAATAAATTTTCTTCGACGGATATAAAATTGTGGAAACTTTAATTTGCGACAGTAAAATTTACGTTAGCAAAAGCAAAATATATAAAATTAATTAGAAGGAAAAAAAAGTACAAGAAGAAAAAGTACAAGGAGGAAAAAAGTACAAGTACAAGAAGAAAAAAAAAGGATAAAACAAAATGAAAAATGTAGTAACAACTTCTTTAAAATAAAAAGCGAAAAGAAAAAAAAAATAATAAACTTGTAAAAATAAATATTACTTTTGTCAAAAAAAAGTTAAACGTAAAATAGTTTTTAAATATAAATATAAAAAAAAGTAAAAATATAAGTAAATAGTAATGTAATATAAGTAAATAGTATAGTAAAAATATAAAAAGGAATAAATTTGGGGAAAAAAGAAACTTTTGCAAAATAAAAAGGGAAAAGAAAATGTAAAAATAAATTGTGGAAACATTAATTTGCAACAGTAAAGTTTACATTTGCAAAAATAAAACGTATAAATTTAATTAAGTAAGAACAGGAAGAAAAAAAAAGGAAAACAATGAAAAATATCCTAATAATAAAGCAAAAAAATTAAACTGGGAAAATCTTATATTTACAGCAGCACAGAATAAAGTAATGGCTTAGAAAGTTGAGGTTTGCGCTATCCTTCAGCCTAGTGGCATTTTGGCGGTTCCCTCTGTACAAGGTCAAATGGACAAAGAGGGTGCACAAGGTGAAAGAACAAGTTTGGAAGGACAATTCGATTGCCGTGTGGTTAAAGCGTCAGACCTCCCATCCCAGAGGTAACGAGTTCGAATCCCGGCCGTGGAGTTATTTTTAAAATTAAAGGAAAAGGATATTAAATTCATTAAAAATGGATTAAAATATAATGGGATCAATTAAAAACTAATTAAAAATAATGACTGATTAAATAATTAAAAATAATTAATCACGTGTCAAATAATTAAAAGGCGTAAATAATTAAAAATAATAAAATAAAACGGATATCATGCCAAACACGTGGTTTAAGCGATCGTTGCCACAAACATAAAAAAATAGTGTCGTTGCCACAAAAAAATAAAAACTTTGAAAAAATCGTTGCCACAGAATAAAAACGAAATTCAACGCGGTTACGTCATTCCGTTTACGTCACTTCCGGTTGTCACGTGATCCAAGATGGCGGAGGCGGCACATCAAAGGCCCGACCCCCGTTGCGTCATCTATTGTTCTCTTACGTCATCCATTGTTCTATTACGTCATGGCGGCATCCTTTGACCGCACGAGGACCTCCGCTTACTACTGAGATCATTTGAAGGCATAATATCGTAATACGGTCTGTGAATAAATATTTTTTACATCTAAACATATTCCCCTTAATTTGTAACCATCATGTACTATGAAGAAAGAAAGGGAGCTGTTAATTTTGTAAACATATTTTTTGTTACAGAGACTTCAGACGTTGAGTTTCACAGAAATTTTTTCCTTTGATTTCAGATCTACTTATTAATTGTTTCTATTAATATTCATTTTGAGCAATTTACCCCTCTCCCTGTTTTTGCCTTATAAAAATTAAATTTTTTTAAAATGTGCAAGTCATTGAAGTCAGTAAAATTTCTTCCTTATTTTGCCTCTAGTACATTTCCTTTCTTTGGGTCAAGCAGCAATCAGCTGAAAATTTCGGGCTAATTTTTCGGGCTATTCATCTTCGTTCAATTTATCTTCGAGTGCATGATCTGTTGTCAGTTTCCTAATTTGAAACCAACAAAGATGCTCTCCTTAATTTTATCTTCGCTAATACGAGAAAACTGTATTTTCAGAAAATGAAATTTCTGTCATTTGCAATCGATTGCCTTCGAAAATGTTTCATTAAACCTAGCTTGAATGTAAACGAATGTAAATGAAACCGAATGTAAACGTTTTGAAGAAGTGGTGAGGACTCAGAAACTGAAGATGTAATTCATGGAGTTAAACATCTCCGTTTTAAGATAGAATATTTTTTGTTACAAATTCATTTACTCAAAATGCTAAATTAGTTTATATATCTAAGATGCTCTCTCAAAACTAACGTTATTTACGTAGATATAGGTTTGGTGCAAAAGGTTTGCTACACTTTGTACAGTCATTATTTTTTTTTTTTTTTTAAGCAGGAGACATGAAAAATATGGACCTCTCGAATACCCACCGAGTGTGCTACCGTTAAACCACGAAAGGGATGTTGGAAGGAGGGAGAAAATATCATATCTTATAACTATTGGCCGTGGCCTGTTATGAACATAAGACCAACTTGTTTGGTTAACTGAATCGGGCTGCGCTCACTTCTGGTACCTTATAACTTTATAAAAGATGCGTCTTGTGTACACTTCTATGTATGAAAGCATGTATAGATTTTAAAAATTAATTTAAAGGCTGACGTTAATGAATTATATATCAATTTACATATAAATTAAATTGAATTGATAGAAAATTAAATTGAAATAAATTCAATTAAACTGAAAGAAAGTGCAAAGCTAACGCCATTTTTTCTTTCTTTCATAAATCTTATAAATAATTCTTAAACTCTTTAACTTTCTTTAAAGAAAATAAGGCAAAATTCGAAATGTTAAAACTTTACATTAATCAGTTAATTTTAAATATATGTATTGTAGCTCTAACAGGTTATTAATATTTAACTGAAAAACTTTGTTTTCTTTTAATCACTGCTGCACATCGCTTAGGTATAGTATTCGGAAGTTTGTCAAGGTCATGCAACGTAATTAGATGAAATTATGTTTTACTTTACTTTATTATTTGGTTTCTCTACGCTTCCTGTTTCAATATCATCCACATATTTTCAAATGGTTTGAGATTTGGCAAATGAACTACCCATTGTATTTTTTAAATTGATTTAAAAAGCAAGCCATCTGTCTACTACGTGACAGATAGTATGGTGTGTTATCATCTTAGAAGATGTAATCCTGATTTTAAAACATGTTAATAGCTGAAGGAACCATTTTCTTTCCAAGCACGTAGGTAGTGTGTCGCATTATTTTTTTTCTTTAACGATAAGTAGTCGACCCACTCCATGACCCGAAATGCAACCCCATATCGTAACACCAGTACGATGCTTTACATGTTGCAGTAGTATAATATGATTAAAGTCGCGATGGCGTCGAGCAAATTGTTTATTCGGTATCGGTGAAAGTGTTATTTTATGACTGCAGATAACTTTAGTCCATTGTTTCATGGTCTATGTTACATGATCACCTACCCACTGCAGTCGCTTAAGCCTCTGTTTTTAATTAATGAAAGGTTTTTCGCAGGCTTACGGGCGTTTTCGCATAAGCCCGTGAAATAACCCTTTTCATTCATTCTCCGATTTACAATCCATCTGAGAACCATAATTGGAACAACTTATATACCTCAGGTTTTCCAAGCTACCAAAACGATGTTTTAAGAACAAATGAAGAAGCCTTTGATCACTTCATATTATACTTTTCCTTAACCTTCCCTTTCCGTGCCACTGGTCCAAATTTCTGGTTATATTGAAGTTAATGATACATTTCCTAGCTGTCAAATGATAACAGGCAGGTTTCATAACAATTCGACTGCAAGACAAAAAAAAAAGTGTTGCAAAACTTCTACATCAAGTTGTACTTTTTGTAAACATTAGCTTCATATTTTCATAATAGCATAAGCAACTGACACTGAGGAGTAACCGTTTCGGTTTTGAAGCAGAACTGCTTTAATACTAAAGCCAACAAAAGCTCTCATTCGTCTTACTTGTTTATTCCGTGCTCCGCCCTTAGGCGCTACACCACAAAAACGGCCATGCAACCAGTCCGTTCGACGGGACTAGAACCCGTATCGAATTAGCAGTGTTCAGCGGCTTTTACCGCTCGGCCGCTGGTGGGCCAGCTTTCATCCCTCAGAAATATTTTTTTGTCTTTAGAACTTCAAGTAATAATGCAACAGATGTATGTCATTGTAATATACAAGACTGACCGGAAGCAAACAGCGTCATGTTGGGGTTGAGAAAGATAACGAATTTGATCTTTGGCTCAGAAAAGCAGCGTCAATGCAAAATTCAATTACAAAAATGTGGAGTCCGATGTGGAAATTCCAATTTCGTAATCGAAATTATAGCCATCAATTGCATACGGATCACAAAAATATTTTCTAAGCAAAACTATTGTTGATATATAATGCCAGAGATTATTTAAAATGTTTTTATAAATATATGCGATATAATTATCTATAAATAGTGTCTATATATATAATTCCAGAGATAAGAGAAAGCAGAATAATAGGAGATATTATAAAATAAATAAATAGTAGATAAACGAAGAGTAGGGAGATATTGCAAGGTGTTAAGGGATTGTTAAGCAAAAAAAACTTAGTTGAGGCACTACTAATAGAAAAATGACAGAAGAACAGTAGATGCATTGTAAGGAATAGGTGAACAATAGAGGAACTGAAGAAAAATTGGTTAATTACGGTGTTCTTGGCAACATAGCCAATTCATTGCTAACTACGTAAATCATTCTATATTAAAATCATCTATTAAGAAAAATAGATCTATACATATGTAAATTTTTTCCTGAATCACAGAATAAAGAGCTTTAATCCTGAAAAAAGTGTTAGAGTGTTTACATAGTATATTACATGCGTAAGAAATAATATACTAAGTAATATACTTTCAGAATGCACTGTTATATCTAATATAATAAGTAAAAGGAGTAAAATTCTAAAAGCAATTGCCTAAAAGTAAATCTGACATTCAAGTTCCAAGCAAAAAGCAAAATTTGACATTCAAGTTTCAAGCAAAAAGCAATAAATTCTCGGATCTCTTTTTGCTTGGAACTTGAATGTCAAATTTACTTTTAGGCAATTGCTTCTAGAATTTTACTCCTTTTGCTTATCTTTAATTTTAATTTTGCAGCTCTATGCGCAAAATTCTTGAACAAAAGGTCTCTTAGTTCTTATACTACTTTATATAAATAATATACTTTTTGAAAATTAAAAACCAGCGGTTTTTGTCAGTTAGAAACTCAGTATATCTGATAAATTTTTAAGCGTAATTTTCTTTAACTACCGCTTGAAATGAATCATTTTGTAGCAATAACATACTGAAATGATAGCACAATGAGCGTTCAGTGCGCGTACGGGAATTTTTAGATTACGTTCTCCTCGTAAACGCAACTAATTAGAAGGGTGCAGCCAGACGGCTTCAAAGACAAATAGACGCCTCTGTCACGAGCCAGTCACACTGGCAACTTACAATAAATAAACTGAATAGGTTGCAGGGAAGCCGGACATCATTTCATCACTTCATAAGCCCTTTGACAGCGATTACGGAACAAACAGAAAAAGAGATTGCAATGAAATTACGTTAACGACAGGGAGCTGAAATTTTCTTCTCAATCTCATCAAGCGTAGAATTCGACGTAAATATATAAGAAAAGGAAACATCTATCCTTCAACAAGAGGTCGGCGGAGGGATACACATGGACAAAAATGTGTCAAACCTTTGGTTCTAGCTGTCTTGATAGTACTAACAAACTAAAAACTACAGAAATTTTATCTTTCGCACTGAAAAAATGGGAAAGATAAGAGTAAAAAAAAAAGCTGATATCTGGAGGAATAGCAGAACATCTGACGACAGACAGAACTAATGAGCTTCCTTACGGATGTGTTTACGGCCAGAAGACTGCATTTGCGGCCCAGAAGAATGAATCTCTTATTATTCCTTCATTGATGCTAAAATACATTTGCTCCAATTCGCATTTTCACGCTGAATATGATACATGAAGCAATCTCGTATAACAATGCAGACAGTGCAAAGAAATAACTACCCTTAGTCTGAACAACCATCATTTATCTATCTAAAAAACCATCATACTTTTCAGTTATTTCATAAATTATCTTGTATAACAAGAAGAGAGTATTTTATAGAGTAAATGTTTTACTCTTCTTTGTAAAAATAAAGTTTCTAAATTTAAATGTGTATTTAATACATTGTTACTTCGATCATTATTTGCAAAGGAATAATAGACCAGAATAAACGGCACTTTTAATATAAAAAATAAGATCAAAACTTACGAGTGCTCATTATTCGCCGGATATAAAAATGGTAGATTAAAAAAAAGAAAAAACTCAGCATAAAAAAATTAGATTTTTACATGTACCTAAATGCTTTTTATTTAAAACAAATGACGTAGCTTATGAACTTAAACATCATCGAATTCTGTTTCATCTTCCCCATCATTGTTACTTTGATCCATAAATAAATAATCATCATCTGCTCCATATTTCACCAACACCGAATATCCTTGCTGCAGCACGATTATCATTTTCTTTCAAAGCCTGGATGATTTTGCATTTGAAACCTTCACTGTGTTGTTTCGTTTGACAGAAGCAATATTTACTGTCAAAAGAGATACTAGATAAACTGTACTTTAATTAAAGCAAATTCAGTTTACTAAAGTCTTCGATATTCACTTCAAAATCCCGGCTTCAAATGACTACAGAAAGAGGAAGCATCTGACTCCTAATCCTACGAATTCTTTCGGGTCGGAAGGTCATTCTTACTCCAAATTCTGTCTCCCTTTACTCAAAATCCTAGAATAACATTCTTGTGCATATCTGCATTGAATACAACACATCTTCTTTGCGGATTTACTTATTCCCTTAACATTTCTCTCCCACACGTATTGTTCCCCTAATCGCTTCTCAATTCAGTAAACCATTGTTCGAACGCGTGTGAAAAATCTTCTAATGAATGAGTTCGAAAGATAATAGCATCGCACTCGTATCTTTCAGGTTTCTTCGTAAAGAAAAGAGTGCGCGTTATATTGCGAATATAACTAAAATTTAATAAATGTAGTTTGAAATTATAAGTGCATGTTATACGCCGGAGTGTACGGTATATTAAAAAGTTTTGCACTGATTTCAGTGCGCTCACTGATTTTTCAAAATACTGCAATATCTGTTCATGTTCTTTTTATATAATAATTATTATTACTTTTTTATGATGAAGGGCAACAGCATATATTTCAAAAGTTTGCGATTGAAATTAATATAAGTTTTAAATATTTTCAATCATACAATTTTTCATTTTGTTATTAAAATGTTTCCACTTTTCACTTAGAATCATTACGTTTTAAGAATCCTTGTTCTTACGAAAAAGAAAATTCCTTCATTTCAAATATCAAATGCATTTTCCTTTTTTAGTATCATAGCTTCATTCTATCAGCAACAAGAAAAATAGTGGTATTAAGAACAACGTACATGATTTAGTAATTAGTTTTTGGAGAATAACATTTTCATCGTTATCCATAAAAATAAATTTAAAGAGCATTTAAGATGATGAAATATGAGAGTTAGATATAGCTTAACATACTAACTTGCGTTCTGTTCAAGAACCCAAACAGTGCTTCCTTTACAAAGAACGTCGTAAATAGCGAAATCAGGAAAATATTCTGATATGAAGGAAGTTAGCTTCAAAATATCCCTTCATAAAGTACTGATATCGTTCAAAAAATAATATTTCTCTCCTTAAGGGAGATTAAAATAAACTGAAAGAATAGATCAATTAAAAAAACTTAGTTTTTCGCGTGTCTTCTTTTATCTAGCTTTTCGCTACTACGTTTGGTTAGTAAATTAGTATTAGGTGTTTTTTTTAATTTTCTCACTCCTTATCCTATACATTATTTGATAAGAGCAAAATTTTAATAATCAATCATCAATGCCTTAAGAAATACTGCAGAGTTCTCTATCTGTAAATTAACTTAAAATAACTTATTAACTTTAACCTTAAACCCTACTAAAGCAATTTATCGTTCTACCTGTGAAATTACGTCAGATTCCTGAGAAGACTAACTTTTCGGTAAAACTGGACAATCGGCAGTATTACTTTACAGGAAGCCTATAGTAGTCTATAATGGACAACCGGAATTGGTGGTCAATTGAAATTTAATGAACCTTTAAACTCATAATAGTTTTTAATGAAAAACTTGTGAAAAAAACTTGTAGACTCATTTCAGAAATTTTCAGGGACAGAAAACTAAAGAAGCCCGTAATGCCGAAAGCGCATTGAGTGTACTTCCAGTTATACCACGGATGCATGCGGAAAGTAGAGAGAAAATACCTTATAAACTGTATCAAAGTATAATCCAAAACTTTTCAATTTTAGTACTTTATTTCACTGAAAACAACATATTATATTTTGGCTAAAACTGATAAACCGGAAATGATACTTTACTTGAAACTGGGAAGACACTTTCGTAAAAAAATGTATTATGAGGTAAACCAAAGTTTCTCAAATTTGGTATCTCAAAAAAAAAAAAAAAAAATGTGTGATTGAAAACGACATATTACATTTATATGCATTAAATGTATTCCTGGAATTAAGCTAAATGCTACTAGAATGAGCTCATTGTGGAGAAGAATTCGCGTTATGAAGCAATTAAATGTATTAACTTCAATTCTCAATACGTTCCTTTCACTTTGCGTAGAATGACTTTTCAAAGAAAAGGATTTTCTCACCACATGTTCTCGCTATGTATTATTTTTAAATAAATAAATTAGATATAAGTAATACACCGAATGTAAAATTGAAATGTGTAGTAACACTTAACACTCTACTGAGAATTCTAATACGCTTACTATTCTAATACTACTGCTAGTCATTGATTTATGAATCCGAAACACTATATGAGCAGAGGATATACTATAGGCGACGCAACATTTTCAACGTAATATGTTTTAACTGTTGCTTAATAATTTAAGGCTTTCTTGAGTTCAAGGAAGAATTTTTTTTAACTTTATATAATTTGCTTTCAGGGAAACGTTTAGAAAAAGAAACAGTTGTCAGGTTAAATATTCAATTTAAATTCTCCAGAATGTAAAACAAACGAAAGAAAACCATTTCACTGTTTTTGTGCTGCTTTGTGAGTCCAACAAAAGTATCTTTTACCTATTTTTCTCGTTCAGTAAACTTTTCAGTTTAATTTATAAAATTATATCAGGTTAAGAACAAACGTAATTTAACGCTAATTCGAAAAATACATGCTTAATATCGATAAAATATTATTATTTTAAATTTTTTTTTTTTTTTTTTTTTTTTTTTTTTTTTTGTTGTGGCTAATCTCACTTCTCTCAGAGCAAACCCACGAAATTCATAGCGGCAAGGAGGTAACATTGTGTCTATCGTTGACAAGACCTTAGGCACCATGCCGCACAGACCGTATACATATACAAACATCCACGCCTTCTTACTTTTGTAGAACGGATAATGTAAACCGTGTACTTTAATTACTATCAATAAAATAAAATGTGCTGTGGGAAAAGATTTCATTTAGCTGGTTTCTCATCTTAGAAGCAACAAATATGGCAACTGATTTGTTGGGGAAAAAATTCCTCTTATGCGTGGAAAGATGAAGCCTTACGAATGAAGTGCCATTACCATTGATAAAAAAGTTCAAATTTTTGGAAACTCAGAATTTTATTGCAAATTTATTTTAAGAACCAAAGAAGAAAATGATATAAAAATTTGTAGGAACTCATAAGTAATATTCAAATAAGTCCATAACCCGAATACGTAATTGTTCGTGGCTTACAGATAATTAACAAAATAATTAGCATGGCAGTGAATATGAGCTAACGCTCTCTTTTAACACAGTGCTTAACGTCGACGAAAACATTGTCATTAAGAATTCGGTTACTAACATTTTTGTCATTAAGGACTTTGTTACTACAATTACAAATGCAGTCCTTAGGCTAATTAGCTGCATTTCTTGACTAAAATATTTTTTAAATTGCGATATATAATAAACAACACATCTTCAGAGAATTACTTTCAACATCATGTATGCGCATTCCTTTTAGAATGCGCCCTAACAATTAGAGTCGAAAGTTCCCCAAACCAAAACGTAGTAGCTGTAATGTAGACTTATTATGAGTGTAATTGGGGCATATGTTGTAATAATGCTTTTGTTATTTGTATTATGTCTTTTCATTGGATACCTAGTGTCACGCCTTAATTGAAACTACGAATAATACGGCTTGTTAATAAAGATCATTAGCCGACGCACTATTAAGATAACTCACATGATGAGTAACAGGCAACTAACTTCAATCTCGCCATTTCTTCAGCTCTGATCTTCAAGGACTGCCGTCAGCAAGAATTAATTGTACCGAGAAAATGTGTGAGAAATTCATTTTTGTAGATTTCAATGTTGACGTACAATATTATGCGGCCATATTATTTATACCGACAAAATCATACTGCTCCTTTATTACACCTCTATTTTTCATGTATTCCAACAAAAGCATTTCGGTTGTGTAATAGAAATAATGTCTCAGAGTCTTCTCTTGGAAAAGCTATAATGCCCTTTAGCCAATAAAAATATGGTAAGGAAATTAATGGCAAAAAGAAACAGTAAAAAGCAAGTTTGACGAGGAAAGCATTTGCGATATTTATTTTAATCAGAGTTTAGTAAACAGACACTGAGGGTTGTGCGCATAGTTTTCTTTAAAATAAGGAAAAAATAAAATTAAGGTTTTTAGGAAATTTTTAATTGTGCCTGACGTGTTATAACAGATACAATTGTAATCAGTTTTTATTTAATTTTACTCCTCTTTCTCTGTCAGTCATTAATTATCCGTATTAAAGGTTTTAATGTATTTTTCCATTGGTTTTTCTTGTTTCTTTCTCCTCTCCCCTCCATTTTTTAATTCCTGTTTCCTTGATTTTACTTCTTTTTTTTTTCCTTTTATCTCTGCATTTTCATCCTTTTTTAGAAATACAATTTAATATCCTAATTTAAGTTCACCAATATATAGCACTCAAGCTCAGCAGCTAAAATATTACTTCCAATCATATCGCATTCAAGTGTCACAAATGGCAGCTATTCATGTAAAATCTTCAGAACTATTTGCTGAATGTCTGAGGCGATTGTGAGGAATTTTACATCAGGCACAACAACGCGCTCTTGACTTCGGAAGAAGTAGAAAGTGGAAAAGAGGAAGAAAGGGTCTAAAAAAAGGAAAGTAGCAGTTAAAGAGGAAAAGAGAGGATGTTAAGGTAAGAATGAGTGAAAAATAGAGCGAGGCACCAGCTGTACAAGATAATGACCAGAGCCTAACACAAATGAAATCAGGAGGAATCTGTTACGTGAACCTCTTAGAATCTTAATGACATTAAAAGTTAGAAAGACTGTAGCTGAAGGGGGGAGTTAAAAAAGGAGGAAAAAGTTCTCAGCTTTGGCTCGGGAGTACTTTTCAGGAAAGTGAAGGAAAATAAATGCGGGATAATTAAATTATGCCTTCCTGAGAGCCTGCTGTGATAGTTTGAACACTTTTCTGGCGTTTTCTTGGGTTTAATATTCCCCTTGCTTACGGACGACTCATTAATTCCACAATTATTAGTCAACTTTTATTTTTCTTCTCTTCTTAATTGACCTTATGGTGCAAAGCGACAATGGATGCGCCCTCACTGCTAAATTTAGTTTCTTCTTTTCAGAAATTCTTTATTGGGGTGAATTAATCAATATTTGCTTTCACAAGTCTTACCCGAGGATATTAGAAAAGGTGGTGAAAAGATATTACAGCATTTTACTTATTTTGTTTTAGTCTTTGGGCGGCGCGTTAAAGGGTGTTGTATCGCAAAACAGAGATGACAAATTTTAACAGTTATACGTGATTAAAAACTTAATAACTTGTAACTCCTTTACCAATCATAAAGACAATGATGTGCAAACTCTACTAATTAATCTCTACTGTACCGTAAATCTGATTAAAGACTTTTTGAAAATACGTTGGTGAAGAGTTCTTCTACTCTTTTAAATTATTGGTGCTAGTTTTGCCGGATCTATTAGTCATTTACTTAAATGCATTTCCTTTTTTTAGTCAGGTTTCTTTCATTTCAGTTCGCCAGAAAACTAGTCGCTTCATGACGTATGTGGTAACTAACATTAAAAACACTGGATGCTGAACTTTTTCGGGGAGTTTAAGATCGGATTAAATGATTTAATTGTAAGTACAAAAAGTGGGATACATTTAGATAGTATTTCAATCGGATCGATGGAAAAAAAAGGATTACAGCCACACTCTGCGAAATTCAAAGTCTCATTAAGAAAAGAAAATCTTACAATTTTCTATTTATTTGCATTAGGAAAAATACCTTTCCGACTAATATGAGAAACACTGGCATTTATTTCATTGTAACATTTTACCTTTTTATTAATGACTGCTCGTATTTTAACATAGACTTATATTTAATTTAAATTGCCGACGTATGTGTCTTTCAGCAGCAATCAGTTTTATTTCTTTTATGGAAACTCATGTAGGGATAGAAGTTTCTAAAGGAAGCCATTTCGTATTTAAGGTTAGAATCTAAAACTTTCATGCAACTAATACTTTTCGTCTTTGAGAAATGAATAACCTCAAAAGCAGTTGCCTGTGCTGTGCTGTTTTACTCTCTGTCTGACAAGCTTCATCAGCTTGAAAATGAATGGGTTACGTAAAGGAGAAAGCTCGAGCTTATTTACACTTGCTTCACCCACTAAGATACAGTAGGAGGACAAATATCCCAAGAATATTCCTTATAACCCTAGGCTGCTTACTCAACTCTTTCGGATAAGAAGAATGGAACATGATGACATTCTACATAAAAAAAGATGAGAAATAAAAATAAAGAATAACTCTGCATAAAGGATGAAGTAGTATAAAATTTGTGCCTTATTAATATAGCATCAGCGTTAGATGTTTATATCTAGAAATCTAGAAATTGACATTTAATTTGACAACCCAGCAAATGAATCCAAAGTACAAAGACCTGAATTTTGAACAATGCAATTCGCAAATGAATTTCATAGATGGGGGGGGGATAGAAGAAGGAATAAAGATCTTATGAAAGAATCGAGAGAAAATAAATTACGTTATTTAATAAAACTATCTTTCCAATTAATTATCATTTTTAAAGTATAAAGAAAATAAATCCTTCAACATACATTTAAAGTCAAAATTTCATTTAGTTATTATTGCTGTTACCATATGCGGAGATGGAATCAAAATTATTTCTTCAAAACTTCCAATTTTCAGATTTAAATGAATAAAATAAATAAACAAAGCTTCATTTTCTAACATAAATTTTTAGTGTATATGTAATGGATACATCTATTACTGTGATGCTTAAGATTTAATTAGCAAAGCAACAGCCTTATGTTTAGCGTATATTTTAGTCAAGACTCTATCGATTTCGAAGGCAAACATATACAGGTTCCTCTTCAGCAGGCACGAAGAAATCTACAATCAAGGGAAAGCCGGGATTGTATTTATACCCAAAAGGAGTAAAGCAAATGAGAAGGTAACACTATCTATAGGTAGAAACAGTAAATAAAATTAAATAGAAATAGTAAATGAAAACGGAAATAGAAAAATTAAATTAATATAATTTTTAAAGCGTTAGGAGGGATGGGATCGAAATTAAAATCATTAATTATGCAAGATAAATATTGGTGAATGTGAAAAAAGCTTCAAGAAAATCCAATTCATCAATCGAAGAAATTTTTGGATAATTTTTTGCCAACCAAAGTCAAAATTGCGGTTAAATTTTCAACTAAGATTATCTACAGAATACTTGTTAATTTCGCCTTTCCGGATATAAGATTTATGACGTATTTCTCCCGCCTTCTTGGTGTAGAGGACAGCACGCTCGACGCGTGTTCGAGAGGTCCGTGGTTCGAGTCCCGCCGAGGGCATTGCCCATTTTTCATATCTCGTGCTTCAAAATAAAATCTAATGGCTCTAATGGCTAACGGCTGCTTGCTGCAAAGCTTTAACGCTGTTTAAATTGGCGATATATCTCGAAATATCAGATACTCGATGAGCATAACTTATCCGGTATCTGATATTGATTCCCCAAGAATTAATATCAAAAAGGGATCGATTCTTAAAGTCTCCATTTTTGACTTTAATTCTTGAGTAATTTATAGCTTCTCAGTGTGGTTTGAAATGCATTGGTTAAACTAAAAATATTGGTTCGAGTCCAGAGATCTTGTGTTGGTACAATATGCAATTCTTTTTCAATACTAGAAAACTGCAACAGGATTGTTATCATTTAACAAAAGTTTTCTTTTTCTTCCTGCCTAAAATATTGACTAGACAAAGGGGATTTGAATTTTCTGCTACCTTAATTTGTCGCTTACTTAAATTTTCTACTCGTTTGTAAATTTCTATACATGCTTTAAATTTCTTTTAAATTGCTTCAGTACCTGGTGACTAGCAACAGATGAACTTTTCTCCACTATTTTTCTGCATTTTTTTATGAACATAAATATCTCCCTATTTAACGAATAGACTCCGTTTAAAGACTCCACTTATTTACAACAGACTCCACTTAAAGATGATCGCAATTAATGTTACCTTTTGGTTATTCTTATCGAATTGCTGAAGTCTCACCCGTTTGTGTACGAAAATATGGAAAATGCATCGCTTTCCAAAGATCAAAATAAATTTGAAAAAATAAAAATAACTGAAAAATGTCACTAAGTAAAACAAACTGCTTGGTTTCTATTTTACTTAACATATGAAATTAGCCAAAAAAGCAGTCTTTCCTTTAATTTTGCGCAGAATGTTGATAAATCCGTAGATTTCGAGAACGATCAAACAGAGTTCTTTCTTCTTCAGGCAGGAAAAAGCGACACCAACTATCTGGCATTGGCTTTCGGAAGCAAATCCAAGCACATCATATAATAAATATTATGAAGAACTTAGAAATGGAATCGGCGAATTCCGTATAAATACTGACAACGCTCTACGAGTATTAAGATTAGGGATACAACATCGGTCAAATAATTTCCAGAAACATTAGGCACACTTCATAAATGAATTTTTTCATAACGCTTACAGACGTTCATTAGTAACGAATTTTTCTGCAATTAAAATGCTGTAAAAATAAGTATTTATATGTTTCTACTAATATTTATATTAAAGCAGTTTAATTCTAATGCTGATATCAGGGATATTGTTTTTTCTCATCGTTTTTACTTCCTTGTACGAAGTAAAAAGGAAGTAATGTAATCGCGAAAAATTTCGGATACCATATTTCAACGAATTTTGACAGCTTGATTTAAAATGAATTCTGAAGAGGTTTATTTTCCTGGCGTCTGTGCGTACGTACGTATGTATGTATTTCGCATAACTCAAAAACGAGGAGCCTCAGAACGTTGAAATTTTGTATATAGGCCTGCTATAACATGTAGATGTACACTTCGCATTTTGGTTGCAATCAGCCGCACCAAAAGTATATAAATGTATGTATATATATATCCACGCTGTTATCCAGCGCAGTGAGCTCAGTTTCTTTATTCTTATAAGTTTGTAAATTGTGAATTCTTTGCTTTAAAAATGATTGAATTATGTTGTTCTTGTCTTTCGGTTAAGATCCTTATGCCCTTAGTTAGCATGCATTCAATTAATTGTGGAATTATCAACAATTTGAAAGTTGTTTAAGTGATGCTAAGCCTTATGTTTGGTTATAATGGCGGCTATATTTGTTTACATTTGAAGCTTAGCAGAATAGTGGATTTGTTGCCAATCTAAAGAAACTAAGTTTCACAACAACAAGCAACGTCTTCTTTTATTATCGCGAATTAAATTATGATTGATTCATTCTGGAATTATCATTTAAGTTATTAGCTGGTTTTTGCGTACAAATTGTAAAAATTGTTTTTTAAATTGTTTTAACTGTACTTGGTGTTTTATGCTTTTGTATGTCTTTCAATTTTTAGTGAAAATATTTTGAATTTTTATGTATTTTTGCCTTACCGCGAAGTGAGAGCTGAATTAATTAGTAGCGCATGCGCACTAGATAAGCGGCGCTGAATTGTCTATGAAAAACTGTTTCTTTTTTATTTGTGTAATTTCTTTTATACATCGTTTTAGATTTATTACAGTATTTGAATAGAACTTGTGGTAATTCTTCAGGATGGTATAATATTTTCTCACACTGGGTTATAACGAGATGTAACGCTGGTAAGTGAATCTAGGGCCGAAATGTGGCTATGGGAATATAGTGAACTTTAAAGAATGCATTTATTCTATTGTGTTTTATGCGTTATCGACGAAGTAGATTTAATTCAAAATTCGTTAACTGTTAATTCAAAATGTTTAAATGAAATGCAGGAAAATTGCGTATAATTTAATATTTCGTAGAAAGAAGTCATGTGGTGTATACATCAGATTTTTTGTTATCAAAATAGCCGTGGACAAAGGAAAGAAAGGGCAGATTTTTTGTTATCAAAATATCCGTGGATCGCATGAAATGATCGCTACTGTATTTAATGTCTGGAGAATGAGGTAGTTTGATTTAGGGGGAAGAGTGCTGCCAAATCTTCGATAAAGAAATGTCAGTAAATGACAAAATTCAGTGGGTGACAATAATGATCCTGGCATAAATCAAATGCATTAATAGTTAAGAATTTATTTTGCAGAGGCCATTGATTTGTATTACAATGTAATACAGAATTCGTTATCTGAAATATCCTTTTTCTTTTTTCCCTTTACCTTTGATTAAATAGCTTGTATTCTGATACAGTTGTCTGTAATTTTATAAAGGCTCAGATTTATTCAATCAAGATTCCAGTTTTCCACGGTGCAGGTTGGAAACATGTCTGTCGAATTTGAGGAACGAAAAGAGAGATTTCATAATAAATCCCAAAAATGAATATTATTTAAGTAGGTAAGCGCTTGTGTTAAACTAAAAAGCTCTATTTTATGATATGGGATTTTGCAATAGATTTCTCTTAGGCAGAAAACCTCAAAAATACTTAGAAGAACTAGCGACGAAAAATCATAACAACTATTTGCATAATAAAGGTTTGGCCACCAATGGTCATCACTAAGAATTAATACTAAAAAATATCAACGAATGCTTAATCGGAGAGATTTTAAATAAGCAGAGATGAGCCAGCGAATAAAGTGTAATCCTAAAGAAATATCACAAATGCTCTGTGTATCCAAAGAGGAACATTTCCTGTGCCTTAGATTAGTTTTACCTTACAGAGTGGTACAGAAACAAAAAAAAATGTATACTCGGTTTAAAAATATGAGTACAGGCGATACGGGTTAAAAAAAACTGGAAAAGCAAGGGCAAAATTTTAACGAAACCTTGTACGGAAATGCTGTGAAATCTGGTTTTCAGATCCCCTACTTCGTCACTTTTATCAGCTGAAACATTCCCAAGCCATTTAAAGCCACAGGAATAAACAAGCGGAGAGATATCCGGTTCTTATGTAGCAAAACGAAGGTAAATGTACTTGTTACTCCGAAAATTCCAGCTTAGGCTATTGAAAGAACGTTTAGCTTAAGCGAAGAAAGATAAGACAGTGACTGTATCTTACAGTCTTTATGCATTCCAACACATACAGAAATTCTCCCCACGAAAATGTGCCAAAAAGAAAACAGAAAATGCTTAAGTGCTCAAGAAGAAGATTCAAATGCTTTTTTTCTTCCTCTTACAAGGCTTCTTAAGGCTTTCAGCATATTTCTCTCCCTCGTAGCTTTTCCTGAATAAGAGGATTGGTTGAAGAAATTCAAACATGTTCATTTCAGTCGAGAATTCAGTATCCCTTAGGGAATATGCTGATTCAACATGTATGAGGTTATTAAAGCTCAGTTTTCGCTTGAATTCTGAACTAAGTTAGTAAGAATAATATCTTTTCATAACTTGCGTTAGAAAAATATAAATTGAAGAGTGATTAGGAAATTGCAGAAATGGTTAAAATAGTTAAATAACACTTATTAGTATATGGGACTATATGGGATCTGAAATACTATATGGGATCTGAAAAGTGGACAATGAAATCTCGTAATAATTATAGCTGATCTTTCAAAATTGTCGTTCCACCAGTGGCCCAGTGGATAACATCGCAAAATACTGGGAGCTCAACCCGGGTTCTAACGTAGGCGAACGGGTTATCTATATGATTGGTTTTCGTGGTTTCCCTAACTGTAACGTAAATACCACCCAATTTTCCTTAGAATGTCCACCACAAAAGTATCTTCCTTTAAGTAGATAGCTCTTGTTTGCTTCACCATATTCGAATAACCTAACCTAGCTTTCCACAGCAATGAAATCAGAAACTGCTTATGTAGTAGGGGGAAAATGTACTTTAGACATCCCTAAGACAACATATTAATCTTTTATCATTATAGACCAATTTGCGTTATTACATTTCAGCAATAAAAAAAGAAAGGCCCGGTGGCGTAGTGGCGCAGCAGCACCACAAGTTCGGGGTTCAATCCTCGGGGTAGGTAAGGTTGACTCAGCCTTTCAACACTTGAGGGGTCGATAAAATGAGTACCAAGTTCGCTTGGGGACTAAACACCGAGGGTCTTGCGACAGGCTGACCACTTGCCCAGGCAAAGATGCTCAAGCACCCCGGAATCCACGGTCTTAAAGCAGATATCAGGGCACTGTCGGTCATGGCTCTAAGGGCTGTTTGTGCCGCCCGCCGAGTTTAGTTTAGTTAATAAAAAAAATCGAAAATTTAACTTTTCTTTTATATCAGTTAATTCCAGGGTAACGAGCTCTTTCTCTGTTTTGCCACAGGTTAATTTGAGGATATTCCTTCCTGAGCTATTTGTTTCCTATTCGAGGAAGTGCTCTTCTGGACTGCTTTTCTAAAATGGTATCTCTTCTTAAGAAAGTAGCTCTGATCAATCAAAATTAATTCTCCAAGCCTGACTATATTAGATAAACTAAACCGAAAAATAAAATTTCCAGTAAAATGACGGATTTATATTTCAACACTAAGCTTCCTCGGTTATTTTGGATTCATTTAGCATGTAGTAAAATTTTGTTATTTAGTCTCTCGTATTTCCATTCTCTCTTTTCTAATTTATTTAATCCACTCATTCTTGAAATACGTTAAGAGGAGTTAAATATAGGATCATTTAAGAAAAGACAAGAGTAAGATTGATTTGACTAGAACAATGATGTCTTAAATGTGGAAGATTGCTACAGCTGTGTCACCCTGTGAAGTTGTCTGATTTAACAGGGCACAGCCTCTGCTAGTTTCCGAGAAATTTAAAACTCTTTTAAGACTGCCAGAAATTAATTTATTTTAGTTAGAACTGAAACGGAAAATCAGGTAGATGTCGCTCTCTACGTTTTAATGTTCCCACATTGCGTTATATTTATGTCCCCTTTCTGCGTGTGTGTTGCAACAAATATTTTCTGAGATCTTACTATAGTTCTGTGATGCTACAAATAGCGGTTTTTGCCTATCTAGTATATTTTGATAAAGAACTCAAGCTGTTGCTATAAATGTTAATTGAGATTGTTCTTGTCTTGTAATTAATACTTGCAGTTTTGCCTATTGTTTATTAATATTTTCCCAATAATTCTATTTCAATGAACAGGATAATAAATATTTCTAACAATAACATATTTCTATTCATTAATTACATTCGCGAGCAACGTCTTTGTTTTCCTTTCTCTCTTTACAGTCTTCATACATCATCTTGACTCAGTCTTGTAAGTAGTCCGTTGTGTAAAAACTTGATATGAGACGCCTTCCTTACAGTGCCCCGGCATAAACGCGCCTTTATGCAAGTTGACCGCTGTTCGAAAAGACAGAAATCTTCATAATAATGTCGCGGCGTAAGGGAACGTGCACAAACCGAAGACACTGATCTTGAAACTGACTCTCGCTTGAAACTCATCGTCGGCACCCTTATGCCAATCCAGCATTTTTCATATAGCTCCGCACCTTTATGAAAAACTCCGAATTGGCGTAAGGGTGTCAAAGCTTTCGTCAATCAGAACAATTTTTCGAATTGTGCTTTTCAGAAAAGACCTCGGATTTTTCAATTAATTAAACGCTATTTTCATTTATGTGACAAACAATTATACAAGTAATGAGTGAAAAAAATTTATATAGTTTTTTTTAACATAATCCTTACTTTTTTTTGGATTTATAATGAATATTGACTGTAAATTTAATATTATTTTCTTATATTAAATGTTCAATACGTTATCAAATATTCAGTTTTCATACAATTAATCTAATAGTTTAAATATCCTGTCTGATATTCCTTTCAGCTGTCAATCTACATGTCGATTTTGCAAATATAAAAATGCATTTTTATTGTTAGGAATAGAGTATTTTGAATCTCTCCACATTTTAATATTTTCTTTTTCTAGTGTTTCCCAATTTTTTTTAGCATTGCGACTTACGAGCTCTCTAAAAAAAAAGAAAGTTGTTTTCTAGAAATTCTTTAGAAAAAGGTTGTTATCTATGAGAGAGAAAAAAAGAGATCCAAAAGAAAACAATTTTATAATTGATTAATAATAAATAAACATGAATAACTCTCAACTATTAACTAAATCGTTTATTTATTTCAATCATTTATTATCATATTATGATTTATTTTTTAAATTATGAATAAATTTATAATTAAAAAATATACATAATTGTATTTAACGTGTAAGGTTTATCCTAATTTTTATAACAGTTATTATAAGTTTATGCATCTTTTCTGTCTATTTTAGTTTCAGATTACAATTTCCTACCAAAATGTAATTTCAGAAACGCGGTTAATGCAAATGAGTAAAAAGTAGTATTTAAGTCGACGTTTCACCGACTTCGAAAAAGAGAGCTTGAGTTCCGGACTAGCGCGCGTTTGCCTTTTGACTACGTCTCTCTAAGCTATTACTACGCTCGGCCATACTTTAGGCCCTTGTTTGGCTTCGCCGACTTAATTAAGATTTAGGGGCCAACTACTTAGAATCTTGATAGCTTCGGCTATATCTTCAGTTAGCTTTAGTTAAGCTTAGTTAAGTTTAATTTTATATCCATTTAAGTTCAAGCCCAAGTGGAGGCTTTGCTGTACGTTCCGAGCTAGGAACTGATTGTATTTATTCTGAATAAAGGGTAGTTAACCCTTCTCTTCTTCTATCAAGCAGTATAATAATTTACAGCTTAAAAGCATACATACAAGAATGAAAATCCATTCTAACAAATAACATTATTTTTGATTTTTGAGAGTTTCACAAGCGAAAGCAGTCATGAATTTTTGTTGTAGGTAGTGGAAGTATCGATAATTACATTTGAGAGCAGACTTCGCAGTTCTTATCCATTTATTCACTCATTCATTTCAGGCTATAAACATCTTGCTCAGCTAAAGAAGATAAGAAATTGAAGGACACCGGTGATCATCAAAGTTATTAGTCGTTGTTGACTTACGCGCTTTCATTCACCAGTGTAGAGCTTTTCTGCTGCAGTAACAACTCTACTCTCTCCTATAGCTGAAGTAGCAACACTTACTAGATTAGTGGATGTTAAATAGCTTGTACCCTAACGTAATGTAACTTCCCGAAACGCTTTGCAAAGACTTCGCTAAAGTTTCTAACATCACTATAATACAGATAAAGCATCTGCGGTAGGATAAACGCTTATCTAAAAATGTTAAGATCACAGAAAATTGCATTTTTCTAGTCGAAAATCAGATCCAAGAAAGTAGAAGAATTACATTAGTTTAGTATATATCTCATTAGTAGTTCTTTGTTCCTCAGCAGAAGGACCTATCATTCTAATTCGTTTGGAATAAACTATTTGTAGAGTCATTAGGATTTTTTGGAAGCATAAGAAGTGAGAAAAGTAGCAAAGCCTTCGCCGGGAATCGAACCACGGACCTCTCGGTTACGCGTCGAGCATGCTGACCACTACACCACGAAGGCATACGAAGAAGGCGGAAGAAATACCTTATATATTATTTATAAAGATTTCATTTTTACTTTTTACTGTTACATAAGTATGTGCGTAATATTAATAACGAAAGTAATTGATCAAGAAATGATTCATAACTGAATTGAGGGGAAAATATGCGTTATTTTTTGGAAAAGGCAAATTACGAAAAAGTTTAAAACATTTTAAAAATTAAATTTAAAACTTTATCTTGCACATGGATACAATCACTCCTATATAACTTTTAAGACGTTAATGCGTTTTGCAAATTATAGTTCTCAAAGGTTATTCAATGCTTTCAACAATCTTCAGTATAAAATCAATAGTATACATGAAAATATTTAGTTAGGCAATAAAATTAATTAAATTAAGTTTTATGATAATATTATAATTATGTTAAAAATGTTTTTATTGTTGAAATATCTTGCTTAAAGATTTAAATGATAAGAATAACTGATACAACCAGAAATATTTCGTAGCATATGAAAGGATTTCAACATTAATACTACAATAACTTTGAATTAAGTTAGTCTTCGTGCACGTGAGCAAATATGCCCTTGCCATGCGAGAGAATAGCATGGAGTTTATTATCATTGTCGCAGGTGATGCTGTTGTCATGGCGGGGATTCCGTCGACTGAAAGATATAAAGTTATCTACGATAATACTATACTATTGTAGTTACATCAATAATACTATACTATCGTAGAGACATTAGGTAATTTAGAAGCAGGAGAGATGAAAATTGAACAATGCCCTCGCCAGGACTCGAACCACGGACCTCTCGAAAACGCGTCAAATGTGCTGATCGCTACACCACGAAGGCATGCTAACGAGGAGGGAGAAATACCTTATATACTCCCCCCTTTTAAAGGGCGACTGAGGATTAAGGGATCCAATATCATCCACCACCTTTTTTAGTTCGGGCGCCACTGTGGAAACATTAGGTTATTTCGAAGAAGGAGAGATGAAAAATGAACAATGCTCTCGCCGGGACTCGAATCACGGACCTCTCGAATACGCGCCGAGCGTGCCGACCACTACACCACGAACGCATACACCACGACAAATACCTTATACCAGACATGGCCAAACTGCGCCTCTCCGACACCTTAACTGCGGCTCGAGAGCTACTTGCGATCCTTTGCCAACTAAAATCCGACTTGTTTTGAATAAATATAGTTTCATTTTTTAATACAAATGGAATTTTAAATAGAAATGCAGTGCCACGTTTCTTTATTATTTGCTAATTTAATTTCTGTTATTATGAACATAAAAATTTGATAGATTTCAAACTGTCCACTGCTGTCTTATCGACAGGGCAACAAATACGCAAAATTACAAATAATTCCATTTCTGGTAATTACTATTCCGGTTATGTTATAAGGTATATCTCCCACATTCTTAGCGTGCCTTCGTGGTGTAATGGTCAGCACACTGAGCCGGTATTTCAGAGGTCCGTGGTTCGATTCCCGGCGAAGACGTTGCTCATTTTTCATGTCTCCTGCTTCGTAATAACCTAATGTCTCTACACTGGCGCCCGAACTAAAAAAGGTGGTGGCTGATGATTCTCCTCCTGCTTCGTAATAACCTAATGTCTCTACACTGGCGCCCGAACTAAAAAAGGTGGTGGATGATGATTCTCCACTACCGCGATTTGGCGATTGGGTCCCCCAAACCCCAGTCGCCCTTTAAAAGGGGGAGTATATACGGTATTTCTCCCGCCTTCTTCGCATGCCTTCGTGGTGTAGTAGTCTGCATGCTCGACGCGTAACCGAGAGGTCCGTGGTTCGATTCCCGGCGAAGGCGTTGCTCATTTTTCATGTCTCCTGCTTCGTAATAACCTAATGTCTCTACAATGTTACTTTTTGAACAAGTAATATACGTTGGAATACACTAATACGATGACAATCTAAAACACAGTGCTAATATTTTTATTTAATTATTCTTCCTAATATTTTTTCTCTCAAGTTAATTTACTTTATGATGTATCTGCTTACATTCCTTGTGATCTCATTGTTCACAGCAGTTGTGATCCACCTGGAAAAATTGCTTTTCGTTGTAGAGTACTACTTTTATTCAGTCCTTGAACGGCGCGAGTAACTGATGAAGAAACTTAACAAGTTTCGCCTTACAATCCATATAGTGCTCTTTTAATCTGCGGAAGAATTTTACGAGGATTTTATTTTTGGTGGAGTGAACCTTCAGCCTCTTACATGGTCAGGAGACGTGTCTCAGTTTTCTGCGGGGCTCCTTCAAAATTAATTTCCTATGCCTAAGGAAGTCAGGTATTTTTATGCATTTGCTTCATGTATTTCGCAGACATTCACTATAATATGCTTAATGAATACTTTTTCTACATGAAACTATCTTTTGTAATAATTCCTTGATACAGATCATAATATATTTCACTAATGGTTGTGCATGCTTAAATATTTGGAATCGTGGGAAGAATCACTGGTTTGACAACGATTTAAATGTTAGTCAAAATGTTTAATTTCCATTTTATCAAATATTCTTATTACAGCTAGAGATCTTTCACCTTAGTCATCAAATCTTCATATCAATAACGTTGAATCAAGCAATGGGGATCAACAGAATACAAACATCTCTTCTCCAAAGTTTCTATCAAAATCGGCATATTGATATTGGTGAAATCTCTTTAGCTTGTGATATTTTCTCGTATTTTTCGATTTCTAGTTTGATGGCCTTCTTTCTTTCTACCACGCATTAGGTTACAGGCATTTTGCTGCACTAGGTTAGAGTCGCCGGTAAATATCGCACTAAGTTAGAGGCATTTTGCTGCTCGGCATATCAATGATACACTGCTTGATCACAGGCAATAATGTGAAATTTTGCTCCCGTAAACGTTTATTTTTAAGGTCTGATCTTTTATTTTCTAAAGTATCCTCTGTTTAGGGACTCCATTTGAGATTTATTTTCTGTACACAGGTTAGGTAACCCAGTGGAAAGTTGCACTATGTAACCTTCAGGCTGTCAATAATTTATTTTAAACTTTCTGCTGATTTATTTTACTTCGAAATTCAAGAAGTGACGGTAAGTCATTTGACCGCTTTTATGGGTCCAACAGTTAGAATATAGTGGATCCATACACCTATTTGGCAAGAGCTTAGGAATTAAACTATTGCGCAGATGTCTGCCATGTTAAAAAAGGCCTACACATTGAACATCTATGCATGTCCATTGAAATATGAAGAGTTACGCTTTCATGTTATATCTATATTTGTGAAATAAATTCATTACAGTAATGACAGGTATGTTTTCTTTCTGTAACATTAGTTTTGATCTGCCATATATCTGAAAAACAGCTCAGAAACAGCTAGGTTGAAGATCTCGTCGAAACATTTATATAGCCCGGCATGAACTACCAGATTTATTAGAAGTAGTTTATGTATGCCCAAAATTATCGTAACGATTCAAGAGGTAGTTTCGAGAACTTTCAATGATGCGCATTGACTTTGTTATCTATGTCCACAATCATCAAGACAATTCAAGAGATAGTTTCAAGAATTTTCAGTGATACGTCTGAACTTCATTATCTATGTCCAAAATTATAAGCACGATTCGAGAGATAGTTTCGAGAATTTTCAATGATGTGCAGTGTACTGATTACAAACAATTTCTGGCAGATTCCGTTAAATGCCACACTGAAACTATCAGTCGGGGCCATCATGAGAGATACTGATTATTCAAATACAGTTGAAATTTAGTCCTTCTTTTTTGGTGAATTCTTCTATACTGGGCATCAGTAAAAGTAGTTATTCCAAATTTTAGCGAAAAAATATTTTGCGATTTCTTAGGTTACATTTCAAACATTTGAATGATCTCAGTGTGCTGGTCCTTATGTTATTTGTGTAGAGAAACGAAATTACTTTTTAAGCGAAAGCTTAAAAAAGTTAATAGATTATTTTTAAACAAATATTTTTCTCGAATAACAGTTTCTCTACACTGCGTTTTGACATGCGCCATTTAATTTATCCTTTCTAAAAGACTGCTCATGAGTTTTTTTTAAACACTAAATTTTCTTTTAAATAATAATTTGTAATTTACTCAACTAACATTTTTGTAATTGTATGCCAATGAATATGCTTCCGATTCATTTTGCTTCTACTAAAATCGAAGAACAATAATTATAAACTGAGAGGTATAAAGGAAATCAGAAGAAAATATTTGGTTTCTCTACCTGAAGAAAAAATGCTCAGTTGCTCAGTACAAAAGTTACAAATTTCTATTTTTTTAGGACTCAACTTTTCTGAAACCAAAACAGTAGATATAAGATGTATTTATTCATATTTATATGTAATCATGTTAATCACATATTCATTAATTTACTTCAAAAGTTTCTTTATATTCAAATCCTGTCTCATTATTTTTGAAATGATATAAATTTGGACTTGCGGCTCTCGAACAGTCAGAAAACCTATCATGTGGCTCTCATCGTCTTCAAGTTTGGTCATCCCTGCCTTATACTATAATATAATAAACACTATACTATAATATAACAAACACTATACTATAATATATCGATAATATTATAGGTACTAAGGAGATATAATTGTTTAATTATTAAAATGGCAAATGTCACCGATGTTCTTACAAAATCTTCTTCTGTATTTTAAAATTTACAAGAAACTTTCTTCCTACTTATCATCACTTAGCACCAATTTTGCATTGACCTATTACATGTCATAATTAAAATTCGGGTTCTTTCGATGATTATATTTTTATATGATGATGAGTATTCCTTTATTTGACATAATTATATCCATATTCTTTCTATGACATGTTGATGAAAATTTACTTTCTAGATCAAAGCAGAAAACAAGATTCTGAGGTAACCTTTGGCACTATTATGGAAGGAGCCATGCATTATTTTGTCTGAGTATATTTAGATCACATGCTAAGAACCTGTAAATTTTTGTAAATATTTGTTTAATAATTATTCAACTATATATTATAGCGAATTTCATGCAAAATACAGCTCACTATCTTCATAAATAGCTCAATTTAATAGTTTGAAGATACTGTATGTAAGGCTTAGCAACGGGAAGCTTTTTACGCAACTGAATCCGTTTGTATGGACTTTCATTAGGATCTGTCAGCCAATTATGCAAGAAAAGTGACAGCTGTTTCTAACGTGAGTGCTTGAGTTTGGCATAAGATCGCTGAGATGAATTAAGCTGCTGTTGATTAAGACACATCGAGTATTTCTGAGGCCTTTTTCATCTTAGCGCCGAGTCGTAAACAGCAGATTACATAAATTCCCTTCCTACTTCTGAAGATTATTATTAATAATAGCATCAACAGTAATAGGGTTATAGACATTTGGTGCTTGCTAAGGATCCAGTAGGCACTGCACATGAGTTGACAGAATTAATCTGTTTTTGTTATTAACTTGAGTTTTTTTCAAGGAAGATACAATATAAGTTCATAAATAAATATATCGTTTAATATATATGAATAAATCAGTTAATTAAATAACTTATGCAAAAAGTTTTCTTATAAAACGCCTTTTAATTTGGTATTGAGTGGTAAAATAAAAGATGTAGCTTAAATTTCAGCTGTTAAGAAATAATTTTGTGTTTATTCAATCAGTGATTTAAGGGTTTTCCTCCCCCTCCCTTGTCAATGAGAAATAGTGAGAGTAACTATGTATGCAGAATGTTTTCCAAAGCAGGACGATTTAGAAATCTTAAATCTAATTTCGTTTCGAGAAGAAATTATCTTTATACTCTGTCTCCGATTAGTCATTTCGACTCGGCAGAAATTTAACACCGCAAATGTCTCTTTTCTCTCTCACTTCAGTTTCTTAATCATTAACTCAGATGCATCACCCATATTATGCAGATGACAAATTAAAATAGCTATGCTGATTAAAAACTTCTGTCTGGTAACATTTCAAGAAACAAAATCTGGAGAAATATGTAAAAAATGCTTTAAAAATATAGCTTCGTTTAAATGTGTTATGCATATTAAACATGATTTGGTTTAATTGGCATTTGAAATTAAAGTATTCTGTAAATGAGGTGACTGCAGTGGCCTTTAAAAATGAAGATATCAGCTTATATCAGCATAAACATCTGATTATCATAAAATATGTTTCCACTTAAAAGAAATATTGCAAATCTATTTTGGAATGTTTAAGAATGATTTATTAAACTATCTTAATCAAACACTGGAAGAAGCTGTAAAAGAAATTATTCACAAACTTGCTGTTTTTAAGCATTCGTTATAAACGCGGTTGCGAAATACGATTTTATAAAGCAGGGAATACGAGACAAAGGCTTCACTCTTCTCGTCAATCCCGGTGCTATATTGAATCTTATATATGAACAGCGTAATAATGTAAAGTAATAAAACTTTGTAAACTAATAAAACTTTGACAGTAAAGTAATAAAACTTTCACAAAACTAGGGGAGGCTCTCGTCTGTTGATGAGACATCTTCATTGAAAAATGGATGATCCCTTAATGGGGAATTCTTGAAGTTTAAAGTATTGACATTTAGCAATTATAAAAATTATTGTTCCTTTTTTCTGCAGAAAACTCTTTTAAGACAACAAAAGCTAAAGTAGGAAACTTCGAGCTGGGTATCATTCGTAGTAACGTCTTTTTATGTGTCACAGATGGTGCTGTGCGGTGATTAAGCCCGAAAAATGAATTCGCTGCCAACACTTCTTCTGTTACGCATATGGGTTTAGCTGCCTATGATCTATTTTATAAGAAAATAACCGCTTCAACTAAAAGGAAGCTGATTCAAATAAAATGATAAGAAAAGAAGGAGATGATTTGGATACAAATGAAGTTAAGGAATTAAAATATTTTAATACATGTAGGTTAATATTTATTCTAGATGGAAAAGAAAACAGCAGAAAATTTGTAGACGTTAATGGGACTATAAAAAACACAAAGAAAACTGAAAAATATATTCTAAAATTCTCTTTTTAAGGAAATTTATTAAACCTGTTTAAGAACTGAATATAATTAATGAAAAAACTGCTGATTTTACATTTGTAAATTCGTTGCTATATATTATTAAAATATGCTTGAGGAACTTTTAGAAATAAGAGCAGCAATATCTAAAACAATATTTGTAGAGACGTTGAGTTATTTGGAAGCAGGAGATGGGAAAAAATGATCAATGCCCTCGCCGGGATTCGAACCACGGACCTCTCGAATATGCGCCAAGCGTGCTGACCACTTTACCACAAAGGCATGCTAAAAAGGCGGGAGAAATACCTTGTACATTAATAACTGACATTTCAGAAAAGAAGGGGGTAACTAATAAGGAGCACAATATTTTGGAAAAACCAATAAAAACTGATATTGAAAAATTATGCAGCTATGATGCACTACTGCAAACATTTGTAGAAATATTTGCTTTCTGAGTTACATAAATTATGAATATAATTTTAAAATATGAAGTCACTAGAAAAATAAAACTCTATTTCATGAAGGAAACTGTGTGAAGGAAAATAACTTGGGTTGTTGCGCTTTAGTATTTGAACTTCGCAGAAAATTATATTCATTCCGATTAGATACCCCGACTCCCATCACTTCCAAATAGCATACTGCTGTGTACGTTTCGTTTAAAAATATATTATTAGACTTAAAGAATGACTGATCTGACTTCAGTGAAAACGAAGCTTCATCCTCGTCTGCTCGTTAAAATTAGTAAATGAAAATTATCTAGAAGTTGCTCCATCCAGGACTCTCATGAAAAAGCAAAGGCAAGTTCAGTGATGATATAATAAAGACAACACCTAAACAAGCTCGAACTTTTCTCAAGATTAGAAACATTGGTTATGCATAATTTTGCTAAAAGAGCTCTAGTTTATTAAGGCAACTGTGGAAGTCGAAGTTCCGATATAATGGCAATAATATTCTGATACCCTAAACTTTTTAGATACTCTAACCTTTAAGATACCCTATAAAGCCATCTAGCATTGTAGTTACTAGGTTTTCGAAATATGGCGTGTGAAAAATGTGCACTGCTTTTGTTGGGACTCGAACTCCAGACATTACGATTACTAGTTGTATGTGCTTTACAATTTCGCCATGAAACACTCGGTAAGAAGGGGGAAAATGTCTCACGTAGTCCCAGTTTTAAAGGGCAAATAAGGAGGAAGGGATCTTATCTCATAGCCTGGAGGTGGCGAATTAGCATACACCAACTGGAGACAGTCGTACACTCATTAGGTTTTTCGAAGAAAGAACGGTGAAAAATGCTCATTGCCTTCGCTGGTACTTGGACCTTCCGATTGCTAGCTGGACGTGTTTTGAATTATACGAAAGCATGCAGTAAGGAGAGAGAAAATATCTTGCAACATCAACTGGTGTTTGTTGATGCAGATAGAACAATCGGTCTGTTTTATTACAAAACCATGAACTAATCATAATGATAATGCATTGATGCTTAATATATCTTAAGGAGTTATTTCTTTCGAATCTAGTGTTGGAAATTTAAGCAAAAAGGCTTATTTTTTAAAAGAAAACTAATTAATTCTATATAATCTTTCCTAAATTTATTTCACGCAAGAAAATTTATTTCATACAATTCACAAAAATTTTTTTCAACAAAGGTGTTTTCTCACTGATTTCATTTACTGATGTTGTAAGGTTTTAGTTAAACTAACAAAAGTTTTATTTTAATTTAAATCTGTCTATCTCCTCTCTGTTTCAACTTCCCGTCAGAAGAAGCGCGCGTTTTCAGCTTATGCTAATTTTGAAGTACAGCCAAGTACTATTTAAGCCAGAGGTAGAAACCTCTTAGCGTGAGAGAGCTTAGTCTCAGACCACGGTCACTCTGCTCAACGTTCGTCTGACCAGCTAGCAGTTAAAATTTATAAGCCATAGTGCTTACTACGTGATTGCATTGTAAAACAATTTGAAGTGCGCTAGTATTAGTATATCTTGCTACGCACCCTTTCAGGTAGAGGCCAACTTCCGCGAATTGCTCTGCGAAGCAAAGTTTGATTTAATTCCTTCTTCAAAGGTTTAGTTAATTTTTGAGTGTACTGCAAGTTGCAAGGTCGATTTTACCTCAAGCGAGGTTGAGTTTTGCGCCAAGTGGGCGATAAGTTCTCATTTTGAAAGTAAAATGTTTTTGTTTAAAAGAATTTGTAATTCTTAAAGACTTAAAATTACTTTATGTTTGTAAATAGATTAATTTTGTAAAACAATGAGTTGCTGAAAAGAAAATGTTAACTAAATGATTTTGTATGACGCTTTGTCGAAAGACTTGTAAAATGTCTACAATGAAAAATCGGGAAAATTGAAGAACACGATTTAGTCTGTGGACTATTATTTCAATGTAATTTGATATTTCAAGAAAGTACCTTGAAAAAGAAATAGGAAGCACTTGCTGTAAGCTTAGAAATTTAACCTCTATTTGTATTTCATGATTGCTATGAAATTTAATGTGTTATGAAATGTAACAAATAATATTATGCTAGCAATGCACGTTAAATGCAATATCAATGTGAATTGTGTGCAAACTGCGAATTTGTATGCATGAAAAGTTAAAGATTGACTAATTTAGAATGCAAGTGTTAATTAGGCTCTCCACCAAATACACTTAAAGTGTTAGACATAAAGCTAGTGAGAACCTTAGGATTAGCTGGTTATAGGGCGTTTTTTTCAGGTCTCGTATGTCAAGTTCTAACTAATGTTAGTCGATTGTAGGTGGAAGAGTTGAACACCCCCGAACACATAAAAACCCGCAATGGCGGTTTGCTTTACATCCAACACCGGTGAGAGAGCATACGGGGGAAGAATTTAATTGTGCTTGAATGATAATGTGTGTGTGCAAAATTACACAGAAAAAAAAAAAAAGGATTTGTACCACTTAGAATTATTCTGTTATTATGTCATACTAAAGTTGTTTTCCTTCCAGATTTTGCTGGAAGGAGTAAGACTGTTTGAAGAATAAGACTTGAAAAAAAAAATGTTGAAGATTGTTGTTCCAGAAAATTTCGTCTGTATTTTACACAAACATATATTGCCTTGTAAGAGTTGGCCTAAGTTTAGAACAGTGAAATTTTCGACTATTTAGAATTGCTAGTTTTCAACATGGTCCGTTTGGACCAAAGTAGTTTAACTATCGCAATTCTGGCGGGAAGTATGTAAGGTTTTAGTTAAACTAACCAAGTTTATTTTAATTTAAATCTTTTCTATCTCCTCTCTGCTTCAACTTCCTGTCAGAAGAAGCGCGCGTTTTTAGCTTATGCTAATTTTTGAAGTTCAGCCAAGCACTATTTAAGCCAGAGGTAGAAACCTCTCGGTGTGTGAGAGCTTTGCCTCAGATCACGGTCACGCTGCTCAACGTTCGCCTGACCAGCTAGCAGTTTAAATTTATAAGCCATAGTGCTTACTACGTGATTGCATTGTAAAACAATTTGAAGTGCGCTAGTATTAGTATATCTTGCTACGCACCCTTTCAGGTAGAGGCCAACTTCCGCGAATTGTTCTGCGAAGCAAAGTTTGATTTAATTTCTATTTTAGGTTTAGCATTTAATTTACTTGATTGTTAAGTTCGACCCAAGTGCGGTCTTTTACTTTCTGTATCTCTCCCGAGTTGGGAAGTGTGTAATTAATAGTGATTTAATAAAAGAGGATTTCAAATCCCTTCACGTGCAGTTACTATTCAGCCCAGCAGTACATCATAACAAAGCTTACATTTCATCAGCTCACTGTTCCAGTTCAGGACCTGAGAAGAAACACCCTGGTAAATATTTCACAATGTTCTCAAGGAACACACACAGAATACTCAGTCCTGATAATTTAAGGTTTATCCTAAGTTTATTAACAGTTATTTTAATTTATGCCTCTTTCCTATTCATTCTAATTTCAGCTTACAATTTCCGACCAGATAGTGATTTCAGAAACGCAGTGAATTCAAATGAGTCAGAGTACTATTTAAGTCGATGTTTCGCCGACTTCGAGAGAGAGTCTGATTTTCCTGACTAGCGCGCGTTTGCCATTTGGCTACATTCTCTCTTAGCTACTACGCTCAGCCATACTTTAGGCCCTTGCTTGGCTTCGCCGATTTAATTAACATTTAGGGGCCAACTATTTAGAATTCTGATAGCGCTTCGGCTATATCTTTCAGATAGCTTTAGTTAAGCTTAGTTTAGTTTAAATTCATGTTGTTTAAGTTCAAGCCCAAGTGGAGGCTTTGTGTGTACTCCAAGTTAGGAGTTGATTGTATTTATTCTGAGAAATAAAGGGTGGTTAACCCTTCTTAATACTTAACGTATTTATTCACACTCTTAAGCAATTATTCGCTTGTTAGTGTTCTTGGGGTTCTAAGATAGAACATTGGAATTAAATAAGTAAAACCCCCACACTAAAAAGTACCTATTTTTAGCTCTATAAGCATAAACAATTAAACTTTTAAAATTTATATAATTAATTCCACATATCACAGAAGGTTGTAAATTATTGAGAAACCTTGCTTTCTTACCCTCCGTCACTCCATATACTTTTCTTACAACAGATGCTAAATATCAGGTAAGATATACTATGGGGGTGTTTAAAAGAAAAAAAATTAAAAGGTTCTTGAAATCCTCCCGTCACCCTTGTTTAATCTCTACCTTTTGCTTCATTCTTAATTTTCACCTCAGACAACGCATAACAGTTGGGAATAGATTTTCCTTCAGGCCTGAGATTCAATAACTTTCATTATATTGTTTTTCTAAGTGTAGCAAACATATCTCAGTCCAGAAATTCAATGTAAAACAGGGAAGACTTACTGATCATGCGCAGTTAAACAACATGGGAAATACAGGACAGTCAGTATCCAAGACTCATAATCCTGAAGGTGTAATATAAAATTACGTGTGCAGTCGAAAATTTTATGCAAGACGCATTAAATTTTCAACACAACTGATGTATTCAGTAACTGGTCAAGAGCGTACACTGATAGTGATAAACAGTTTTCTTTAACCTAGAGTGCTCTTCTTCACGCTCGTATTAAAATCAACATTATCACAAAATTCATGACAACAACAAATAAAACAAATAAAAGCATTCCTTTCTGTCACATACTGTCACACATTAAAACAAATAAAAACATTCCTTTCTGTCACATACTTTCTTCTCATATGAATCCTGTAGTCTTACAGCCTATAATCTCAAACGTAACAAAAACTGACTATTTATTTAGTTGATACTTATTAAAGTGCACTCCCAAAGTTTAAGAATTCTGTCTTAGCTTTGCAAGAGACTTAAAAAAAAAAAAAAAAAAAAAAAAAAAAAAAAAGATTTTCGACTTTACTGAATGAGACTAATAAGTGCAAAAAGTTCCAATGTATATTTTTTGTACATTCAATTCATTTTTAAAAAATTCTAACTGTAGTTACTTAATATTTTACTAGCGTTTAAACAAACACAACACAAACACAGAAAGAAAAGCGTACAAAATGAATTTAAAAGCACACAGTCTGCAATCATTAGGCCTCTCATTCCTTCATTATTCCTTTAGATCTCAGTCAATAATTTCTGATCTGAAACTGCTACAGAGAATTCAAAAAAAGGTTATCTAGGAAACTTTTTCTTAGATGCTTCTTGTTACTTCAGAAGTAAACGTGAACATCTTGATTATAAAAATGACAGCATCGACAGTTAGTTTAATAAAATTAATGGAGTGGTCTTTAAAAATGCCATTAATTAAAAATTAATTAATTAAAAATTCTTTAAAAATGCTATGCACAGTATTGCATTTAATAATATTTTCATTTAGAATATTCTCATATAGGGTTTTTATGCACACGATGTTAAGTTAATTAAAATACTGCAGTTTCATTATTTTAATTAGTAAAATACTTAAAAAAATGCATTTTTCGCTTCGATGTTTTCTTTTGCTAATTGTTAATGTGATTATTACAGTAATCATTTGAATATTATTGATTTTTTGCTTTGGTTTTTTTACTTACATTTTTAATACCATATACCTAACTGTCCACTTCCGATGAATGTATTAAAACATTATTATGCTAAGAGAGAGTTTTAAACGAAATCCATTTGTAGAATCATTAGGTTATTTTTGAAGCATGTAACAAGAAAAATGTGCAATGCCTTCCCCGGGACTCGAACTTGGACCTCTCGCTTACGCGCCGAGTGTGCTACTGTTACACCACGAAGGGATTCTGGAAGGAGGGAGAAAACACCTTATACAGTATGTATTTACATTTTATCTTCAGCTTCACATTATGAGCATAATAAAAGGAAACATATCAAATTGTACTGAATGGCAAAACTGTCAACTTTGTAGGCTATATATAATTCTCAAACGTTGGAAAATACAATTTTAAAATGATCTCTCAAACTATTTTAAAATTACTCAAAATAAATAAATAAATGAAGTAGTGGGGAGTCTACGCTAGAAGACAGAAATGTCAACAGAATCAGTTGCATTTATGTTCACTTTCTGATTTTTACATTTACTTTGACTATTTTAAATACGCAGCCTATGTTACGCAGTTTTTTCCCCCCTAATACTCCTTTCCTGACAAAATTCTTCTTATAAACTTGTTGTAACACTGGATATACAGTGCGTCATTAACCATGCTCATTAGACAGTGATATGTGAAGAGTGAAATAAGGCTTCCATTATCAGCTGGAAGACAGACGTCGTTTCCAACAGCCAAGAAGAACAATGGAACATTTTTCTAGGTAGAAGAATGCCATTTCAACAATACGGGCTCTTGAGCTTCGAATCCACCAACGAAACTATTGGGAATCATATTTTAAACAAAAGGACAGAAAAGAGGGGTGTCTCTTTAGACTTAAACACACTGGCTTCTTTGTGTTAAATTTGTTAGCTGAGGAAACCCATCTGGATCTAGAACATCGTTAAATTGCTATTGGTCTTGAAGCAAAGCAATATTTTTTATCTGAAAAATGTTCACATGAGAAACTGGAAGGTGAGATTAATTCGTAAGGTGATTGCAACTGATTTTGTACCTTTCTGTTTTAAACACAAACATTGTTGGAAAAGTTTAAAAGATTTTATTTTGTTATTTTTTGGTCCTCTGGATTTAAAGAAAGTAATGATAAGATTTTTACTACCATATACATGACATTAAAAAAAATTGTGTTTTCTGATATGAATACAAATAGTTAAAAATACGTAAATAAATTATATTGTTCAATTTTGCTTGGTAAAATGCTGTAATTAATTATTTACCATTACTGTCTACATCTATGATATTATTTCAAATAGCATCAAGAAATTAAATTACCAGCGACATTTTCAGCCTTTTGCTACAGCATAGCTTAACTTCACTATAAACACATTAGCTTTCCGTAGTTGAAAATTTTAGTATATTATTGTAGGGTTTCCCTTATTTTTGCATAATAAATTAATCTAAGTCTGATACCTTTCCTGAACTCCTCACCTTCCCCTTGCATTTTCTCGCCAGGATGTAAATTTAAAGTTATGTGAAGTGAGTATTTAAACGGGTGAATCTTTGAGTTTATTCAGAGCGTGTTTTCGCTAGTCAGCGCACGTTTCCTTACTATCTTGCTGTTACGGCCTTTTCAAATAATCGTCACGCCTGTTAGGTTTGTGAGTCAACCTAAGTTAGCCGTAACTTAACGTGCTAATCCAGTACTATTCTAATTAGACTTTTAAATTGATTTATATTCTACGTTTAAGTTTCTCCGCGAGTTGACATTATCATTGTAAAGCACGAAGATCGTGCCTTTCTCTTATTAGTTGGATTTAATAAAGGGTTATTTTCACCCTTCTTTCTGTGCTGGTATTTCACGCCTGTGCGAAAATTCTCCAGGTTCTTGGTAAGATCTAGTTTAGTTTATGTAGAATAGAAGAGACATATCTTACAATATCAGCTATATATCAGGTAAGTATACACATCAGCTAAATATTTTACATCGTATTCACATATTATTCGTATTATTAGAAAATGAATGCTTGTCATAACCCCTTATCTTAACCTCTTTTGCCAGTATTTGCAAAACACAATATCCGTGCAATTAGGTATTACTGAAATATAGCATATTTTATTCCTAAGCAATACGGAAGTAAATCATGTCAAAAATATGTACGTGTAATGTTGTTTCTGGGAACTCGAACTGCACAGCCTAGCGGCCATTATATGCTTACTTATTCCGATAGTAATCAATGGCTACATTAATCATTTAGAAAATTTTAAATTGACAAGCCTAGAGCTATGCTGCTTCAAGTTTAAATAACAAATGGCCAATGTGGTTGACTTACATCCGTTACCTTCAAGTTACTTAATATTCTTACATAATTCACCAGTGAACTACTTACGTCCTTTGTCATAAACATGAATTCTTCAGACGCTGGTTTCGAGCTATAATCATTGCATTTTTCACTGCCATATTTAATAGTCATTGTTAAAAACTGGTCAGTGATCATGGGATGAACTGAAGTAATGAAAAATCTTAATGCGAAAGCTAAAAAAGAAATATTCTTCCTTCCACAAATAAGATTTCAGTGAGAGGAATTTCCTGAATTCAATATAGCCATCGGTTTCCCTTTTGCTAACAACGATAAATAACTTATTTTCTCGAACTTATAAACTTAATTTATCATTCGGCAGTATTAAAGACGCAAACTAATACGTTATTTAAATGCAGCTGGTTAGGTTATAACAGGAAAAGTAATTTTTAATTACAGAATAAGTTAGGTTGTTTTATTACCGGAAAGGGGAGAGAAGCGAAATAAAAAAATTTCAGCTTCAGCGTTCTCAGTCACTTTACCTCCGCAGATTTACTAGATTATATTACCCTAAGAGAGATTTTTCCCCTAATAGATTTGCGACTGGATTGTGCTGTAGATTTTGTTCAATCGCTTAAAGCGTTGTCGAAGCACTTGTTTGGAATGCAATCACTTGTATAGCTGCATAAAAAGAACGACAGGATTATAGCAGAGGATTATGCACTGGGAAAAATGCGTAAATTGTAGATGTATTAATTTCTGTAATAGACTCCATAAAATGAAAGTAGAACTTGAAGAGAAATTACTTAACTATAACGTATTGAACTAATTTACGAAATTCATTTCTGATTTAAGAAATAAAGACATTTATGGGAATACCAGCATAATAACTAATGAAATAGTATTGTTGGACCCAGCTATTTATAGGTAAGCAGAAATGCAAAATCTAAATAAAAATAATCATAATAAAGCAAATACTATAAAAGAGGGTAAAAAGGGTTGTAATTTCAAATACTTTTCAGACTATTTTAAAACACCTTTCGAACAAAATTTTGAGGATAACTTGCATTATGATTCTACAATATATTTTAGCCAGCCTGGCTTCAAATATCGTGAAAATTGCAAATTAAATAAATTTCAAGAGGCTAAGGATATTCGTTTAGAAATTAATAATATTTTATTTGTCCTTTATTCGAATTTCTGAACGGAAATTACATTCACATAATGTTTGGTCAAAGCTAACAGTTTCTTTAAAGCGTAATATTTTATAATTATCATTTTTTAAGCTCTAAAAATTTGCTTCGATAATGGATCTTCTCTAAATAACTCTCAGCATAATAGATGAAATTCCGTATTAAAACTGTAGAAATCTTTGTTTCTTTCCTCCAATTTACCTTAAGACATCTAGCGTCATTGCATAATTATTTAATATTATTCAAGTTTTAAAATATAAGTTTTGAAAGGAAAAACGTGCATCTTAAAGCAATATTAATGCAAACGCAACTTTTATGATAAGTGTAGAGTATTGATTCATTTTTATAACCACTTATTTCATGTTAAGGAGCATTTCTATCATTTCATATCTCGGTTTCCATTTTCCTGCCAGAATGCTAATTTTTAATTTGCGTGCATTCAAATCAAGAAGAAATAGATAGTATTTAAGGGAATGTTTTAGACTGTCGAATCAGAGCGTGTTCCGCCTGTTGAAGACCACGTTACTAGTTGATCATCCTGAGAGCAGTTTATCTGCGGGGTTGCTTTATTTTGCCATTAGGCTTGTCACGTCGATATTAGTTCTGAGCCAAATTAAGAGTTTTCTCTCTGTATCCTTTAGCATTCTTTTAAATTATATAAGCTAATAAAAGTCTCTTACACCCTTCCCAAGTCTCTGTTATAATTTCCAAGACATAGCGGAAAATCGCTGAAGTCTTTGAAGTTCTCACTCTGTTTATGCTACTAAAAAAAGGTGACACTCTATATAAGTATGCAAAAATTTGTTCATACTTTAATTTTCAATGGTATTAATATATTCAAAAACTGGTCGCCACACTTATAAAACTCACAAGCAGTCGCGTACGTTAGAGCAGTTTAGCGGTAAGAGTTTTTGTGGATTTTGATTCTCAGCGACATGAGTTGTCTGCAAGAGGGTTTATGCGGTTTTCCTTCTGAGAAATGAGAACAAGGAAAGAATTTCTTAAAATACCTTTCACGAAGGCAACGTGATAAATAAATATCTCCTTTGCACTTTAGGACTGACAGTTATTACCTTCCCACTTTCTCTGTTAAAATATTAACCTTGCAGTAAGAGGAAAAAAAATTTAATCACTATATTGAAATTTAAAAGGACTGATAGTCTATCCAGTATTTGCTATGATTAGAAAACGCAACCAAAAATCATTTTCTCTGAAGTTTACTGTTTCACGCGTTCTGTCTGAAATTTGGTCCTGAAAATTTTGTTATCTTTTGTGCATACGTAAAAGACGTAAATAATCACTTTAAACAGTTCCTCATACTGTAGTAAGTATACCTGTTTATTTTAGAACGAGCCAAGATGAACAGAAAAAAAAATATTGATATAAATACTTCGTAGTACTGTTAGGCAGTGGTCTCAAACTGACGGTCTGAGGGTCGCATGCAGCCCCGAAGCAATTTTATATGACCAGCGAAGATGCGTCTGTTGCAAAGATGTCAAGATTTTAGCTCTTTAATGTTTAATGAGCTTATGTTATTTTCATTTCTATTAAAAATGAATAAGAATAGCTCACCGGAAAAATCTATGAATGGAGCTAATTAATTTACAGTATGATATGAATCTTATTCAGAGATTTGAAGATACGCATTTATCAACTTTTATTCCTGCTTTTCAAAAGCTAAATAAGCTCATTTACAAACTTTTGCACTAAGAATAATCGCTTTGTTTGAATATATTTGTATGGAATAGCTTTTTTTCACGATTAAAAATTAATAAGAAAATATCCCGATTGACCAATAAGCATTTACAAGTCATAATGATTATCCTTTCTAATAATTTTTTTCTAAGGTTACAAACTTATCAGAATCGAAACGCCATCAAGTGTCAAACTATAATAACAGACAAAAAACTTTCTAATTATTTACATGCAAGCATATGTAATTTTATTTATGAATAGAGGAAAAAATTAATAATTAAAAGAGAGACTAAATTGTTATTCTGAAGTTTTGTCCCGCTTATTATATTTTCCTCTGAAAGCTTAGAAAGTTTTCAAAATTCATTTATTTTTAGTTTAAATTAAAAAAAGTTATTTAATAATTTAAATTTAATATGTTAGAAATATTCGAAAGAAATATCAGTCTAAATATTTAATATTTAGCTGACAATATTTTTGAATTACAAAGCGTAACCAACAAAAATGTCTGACAGGTGCCAAACTTTAGATTTCAGATTAAATCTGAATTTCATTCCTTTGCGACATTATTATTATTGTTTTTATATGTTTTGATAAATATTTAGTAAGCGAAATTAAAATTTTATTTAAGATGTTTATTTTATTAATAAAAATTTTCATTTTGTTAAAAAAATTTATGGCATAGGAGCTCTTTTAGATCGCAAATTCGGCTGCATGCAAATCGAGTTTGAGGCCACTGTTGTGAGGTATTTTCTCTGTAATTGGAAGCACATCCAGTTGGCAATCGTGAGGTGCGGAGTTCGAGTCCCGGCAAGGGCACTGCATGATTTTTGTATTTTCTCTTCTACAAGCATAATGACTCTACAGTGTGCTCTAATTAAGCTTAACAATATTCTATTTTTCTTTTAACTTTATATTTGTTGAAATATCCTGCGTTTTCCTTCCTATAGTTAACTTTATGCTAATTTTAGCTAGAATATCCCGTATTTTAAAAAAATATATATATATATAAATTACCCCTTCATTCTTGTTTTCTCCTCCTTATATTCTAAAAAATATGACATAGTAATATATTCAATTTAAATAACTCTTAAGACCCTTTAGCCTTCAAACCATGTGTACAGGTTTAACAATATTTATTTTTGTATTGTTAAGAGTGTATTATACGGTTTATTTATGCAAATAGTGATGAAACGAATCCACTACCCGAATGGCGGAGGTATTGAATTATAATAAAGAAATATGACTTTCTCATAAACATTTTGGGAGCTCTGAGTTTCAAACACTAAATTTTGGATGGTTAGAAAGTAAAATTGAAGACAATATAAATTATTTACTGTCAATTTATTCTAAATGAACATTAATCTGAAATAAAGGGAAATGCATTTATTTTAATGAAAGGCAAAGTGAAATGAATCGTTTATGAGTTTATGAAGTTTTACTCTCCTACGATAAACCTTTCTTGTGTTCCTATAACAATTTTTGTTAATTAACACATTTTAGGGCATATTATAGATCCGAAAAAATAATTATAAATCTGAATAAAATATCTGTAACTTTGAATAATAGACACTAGAGCTTAGCATTTTTATATTCACTATTCACGAAAATCTGCATATGTATAACATTTAACAAATGTTACAAGATGTGTGCAAATTATAACAAATAATTAAGGGGAATATATCACTTATCTTTGAATTTTTTACTTTATTGGCTATTTTATTTACCTTTTTGAATAGCTATGACAGGATGAAATGTAGTACTTATACATTATCCATTTTAGGTAATTTTTAAAGATAGTTATGATCTTTGGGTTACTGAAGTATACTTTCTTTTTCTTCTGGAAGTTCAAGAACTTCTTATCGCTACTGGACACTTAAATTTTAAGTTTAGGGCATTATATCCTTCTTTTAAAATGTATTTTGGTCAAAAAAGTATTTGAAATTAGTTAAAATTCCTTAACTTATCTTACATGTGTTATAAACAAGAATGGAAAGGCAAAAAAATGCTAGCTTGAGCTTTAAATCGCTCGGCGCAAAGGCTTCAATATTGATTCAATTTGCTTCAATATTTCCTTGATCACAGGTCTACAGAATAGGCGCTGACATTCCCAATTCACCAGCTATTAAGATCTAATATACCAAGAAAGCTAAATGGGTTTTCAAGTATCTTCATCATTGATGAGGCTTAGTCACGGCAGGTCTGGCCTCCAGAAGTCTCATCGACTCTCCAGCTGACAAGTGACGTGAGAGAGAAAGTCAGAGGTCATTCTATTTACCGGGAAGGTGGGGCCCTTTTAAGAGACCAACCTGACATTTCATTAACTTTACAAAAGCCGTGGCTAGACTAGGAAAAGCGGAAAGATTAGCAACATAAGTTCTTATCAATATACCTAAGAACACCTTCTCATAGCTAATGGGAATTTCAAGTTCTGTTCCTAACCAAGTGAAAAATGGAATGAGCTTGTTTAAAGGAAAAGACGAAAGCGTTGCTCAAATTTAATTGGCAGTGGCGTTATATAATTAAAATAGGGAGGAAAATTTAAAGTGCTAGGCTATATTAATCAGCAATTTATTACACATATAAACTATCTAATGCAGCGATTCTCAACTGGTGGTACGCAAGAGAAGACTAGATGGGACGCAAAGAAACAAAGTATTTTTAACTATTAAATTCAAAAATATCGTGAAAGAAAAGGACAATTAATAGAAATTTTCTGTGATTGAACTCTAACTGAAGATTTCAAAAATAACACACTTGTTAGCTTTAGGCAGAACTGAAAAAAGAATTTAAAAGCATTTCAAATAAAGCTTTTTTGCTCAATCTATTTGTGTGAAGAAGATTTTTCTTCCATGTTATGTTAGGAAAAAAAGTACAGAACAAAATTAAAAGCGGATAGTAATTTACGATTGAAGCTTAGTGAAATATGGCCAAACATAGAAACTGATCTCATGAAACAGGCCCCAATTTCACAATAAATTTTACAATTAAAGTATTATAACTTAAATTTTGATAATTAAAATGGTAACCAATTTTTAATCTAATATTTTTATGTGTACATATTTGATACAAATAGCCAACAGGTTGTGCAAATGGAAAATATTTTTTTTAAATATTTCTATTGAGAAATTGAAAAATAATCATTGTCAAATGTAGTGGTGGTACTAAAGTTTTTCAATTTTTGTTTAGATGGTTTGCGTTAGTCAAAAGGTTGAGAACCCCTGATACAAATATTACTTGTACATTCCTTAAAATAAGTCGAATAATGAACAATTAACATCGTTTGTAGAAATTATTTCTAATTACGTAATAATCACTATTGATAGGTAAATGCATCAGTTTACTCAAATATCGAATAACACAATCTATTGTATCAATTATGTTGTAAGGAATTTTCTTCTTATTTGTAACTAGATGCACGTCCGGCTAGCATCTAGAGTTCGAATACTGGGGAGGCACTGCTGATTTTTATGATTCCTGCTCCAAAACAAACACGAACTCTAAAAGTGTTTCCCGAACTAAAGTGTGGTGGACGACTGTTCTTTACCACCCGGATTTGATGGCCGAAGCCCTCCTACTTTAAGTGTGTGGGGGGGGGAGAAGTAAAATATTTTTTCCTTTCTTATTGCGTGCCATCGTGGTGTAATTTGAAGCACATCCGGCTAGCAATCGGAACTTCGGAGTTCGTCTCCCAGCGATGTCATTGCTGAATTTTCAGGGTTGCGTGCTCCGAAATAAATACCTAATAACTCTACAGTGTTAAAACTTAAGATTAACCGTCCTTTTTCTTCTTGGTTTGCATTTCAGTAGTCAGATCAGATAAGAAGTTACGAAGAGCTCACTTCTTTGAAAATAAGTTTAACTATTGCGATTTCTGAACAGCAGATCAAGCTAAATTCGCCTGAAATCATTTCTTGTTTTTGGAAGCGCTCATCACTTTCTTGAGTTAGCTCCCGCGTTGTTCACTAATTCTTTATTGTTACGCTACGTAAAAGAAAAAATAACACAGTTGTTTCAGATACCGCGTCTAACCGTCTATGGACTTGTATTTTACTTAATGAAACCCAAATGAAATAATTCACTTATCTGGAAAAACTAATGTGTTTCTTCTCAAAAAGAAAAAAAAAATTCTCAACATCAAAGCAGAGATTTATTTATACAGAAAGAATTTTTTCTCCTTTCACGCGCAGCTAAAGATACCGGGATATCATCTAGATTCTGCATTCAGCAATAATTCCTCAGAGTTCCAACAATTCAAAAAGAAAACGATTTTTCTTAACAGTTGCCATCACATCCTTAACAGCATCGTTTTTAAAATATTAAACTAAAATAAAAATGTCGAACATGATATCAAATGATACTGTTACACATGAGCAGTTATTTAACGTACTTCCACCTTTGATTTTAACATAAAATCAAACATTATACAGATTAAAACATATTATAAAAGTTAAAATATATATCTGCAAACAGAAAACAAAGTCCCTAAACAGAAATATAACATGAGGAGGTCTGAAAGCACGAAATGAATGTCTACGAAAGTTTTTTAGAATGTTTTAAAAGTCTGCCACAGTGAGTCCTTCTTTCTGGTTTCACTTGAAGGACTGGATCTTGTCTGCTTGAGACCCGTAGGAGATAAAGCTTTTGGACCAATCTTACCAAAGAACTAGTCTCTGTTTTTACTCTGGCTACTTGAGAAGAGTTATCTTTATCCGGAAAAATGTTTTCCTCTCTTCCCACCAACCAAGTTAATCGGCTTTTATTTTGTGAACTAATAAGGACGATATCCCTAATCTTAAGATCAATTTTTCTTTCTCTGGCTTTCTTAGTTAACTGGCCCAATATTCCTTTCTGAATCTGTTTCTTAAGTGTTGCCTTAGCTCTTTTCAATGTTGCTGTATCATTCGGAATTTATTACTGTCTATTTGGTTTCAATCTGGTGTCCCCAACTCTTTTATGTCCTGAAGAAGCATGGAGGGTGTCGAGAAACAAGGTCTTGCATGTCATCTAAGACATAGGTAAGAGGACAATTGTTAATGTCTGCTTCTAGTTAGAGAGAGCTAGAGGATAGTTAAGCATTTTTCACAACTCACCGATGAATTTCCTAAAGCCCTCAGGTATTTGGTGGAACAAATCAATCTCTCCCACCATCCACCCCATCACCCCACTGTGGGAGGTATAAATTGATGCTTGATTGGTTGTAATGTTTCAGGTATTATCACATCTTTCCACTTTAATTTTCTCTATGCCGAAAATGTAAAATTAAAATTGGTACTATTCTCCGTATACATCACTGACGGACGCCCTCTTCTGACAATAAATTTCCTCAGAGCTTCAACAAAAGTTTCAGAACTAAGAGAAATTTAACAAGTGTACCGCTCTATATACGGCACATGTAGAAAGGACCACACACACTTTGATTTTATCTCGAAGCATTAATATATCTACATACACATATTCTATTTCCGTAATTTCTAAGGTTAAAGCATCCTTAATCCGGTCGGAAAGCAACTAGATCGTTGGAATGACATAAGTCTTTGAAATCAATCTCTTATATTTGATACATTTTCTGATAATATTCCTAACAGTACGTCCGGATGATATAATCCAAAATTCATTTTTAAGATAGTCATAAGAGTTTGAACACCCACATGGGAATTATTTACATGACGTTCCATAATTAGACAGGCAATCATATGACATTTTGATGCAAGTAGGATACGATATCTGAATGAAAATTCATCATAGCTTTCTATTATTTTAGTTTTAACTCTAATAAGATTACTTTTATCTTTGAATGTTATCATATTATTAGTAGAGGCATTATCAGAGAAACATTATCATTGAACGATTAAACAAAAGGTGTTATTTGCTTACTGAATTTCACAAGATGATAGAAGACGGTCTTTACAGATAACTTTGTTTTGAGAATCATTTATGAATCTTCTCATTCAGGCCAGAACTCTAACAATTCTTGAAAATCTAGAAAATTTCTCGTACCATTTGTTAGACTCAAAACTTCCATTCGTATTTACCAAGATAGTCCTCTTTCACTCAGGAGAAGTTTCCTTTTCTTCAGGACGGAAATAGACAGCAGGATTTCGACATTTGACTATCTCTCTTCAGGTCTTCTCAGGAACTCTGGTCCCTCCCACTATTTGCTGGCAAAAACTGTCGTGGGGTGAAATTCCAAGAGGCTTAATCGGCGGGATTCAACTTGCTTGGAATGTAGGACCACTGGAAGTGTTCGGTTAAAATTAAAATTTATCTCGATTTCCTATGAAAGTTCCCCATTTGTCATTTCTATAAATCCAAGAAATTGCTGTGGTCGAATCTGACCAAAACTTTATGTTATTGATGGACAAATTCAGAGCTTTGACAATGTTTCTAAAAAACCAAGTACCTAAACGGCAAGCAAGTAATTCCAATCTTGGAATAGTTAGTCTATTCAAAGGTGAAGCACAATATTTGGATCCTAAAAATCTCACAGTAATTTCATCGTGATCGTTCCAACGTAGAAAAATCATGGTAACATACCCTTCTGAAATTGTGTGACAAAAAACTTGCATTGTCCAATTGATTAGAGATACATATCCTACTACATATCCTACGAGGTACTATAAAAGTGCTTTAAGCTCATTATACCATCGCAAGTACGAGCGCATTCCAATCAGATTTTTCAGCAAGCTTGTTGAATTAATAACGTTGCAGGAAGCAACATGGGTGATAAAAATCTATGGGGATAAAATATTTTTTGAGTCACAGAAAGAATTCGTCACTTTGATGGGTTTCTCATTTAAGCTCATCTTTAGAGTACATTATAAGAATATCATCAAAACGGTCCCATTTGAGACCAAGAAGAGGAGCAACGGTGCTTACTTTTCTTCGCTATGATAAGTGAAAGTATCATTTTTATCTGTACCTTTGAAAAGGACCATAATACCACATTCTCAAATACATTTCCAAGTCAGCTAATATTTTAGTAAATATCCTTACGAATTCAGTTTATTCTTTACATTGTTTTACCGAGGTTACACAGTTATCTATATAAAAATATTTCACTAACTTGTCTGAAACTGGTCTATATTCCTGTGAGATATGAGAGAGATGATAAGAAATTGCAGCTTCCAACAAGCTGCACGCAAGCCCCAAAAACTATAGTGGTGAAACATTTCAGTTGTATCATTCTCCCACCATAAGAACCGAAGAAAGTCTTGGTGTTCTTTCTCTAATTCTATTTTTAGAAATGCACGTTTTATGGCCGAAAATATTCAAGTCACCTTTTCTCTGAATCGCAGTAAAATTGCCGTTATCTACTTGGTAAGATTAGGCCCACTAAATATACAATCATTAATAGATGGGATGCGATCAGTTTTGCTAGAAGCATCAAAGACAGGCTTAACTTTGGTTGTGGTACTTTGTTGTTTTAAGATAGGATGATGAGGCAAGTAATAACATTCTCTATGTATTTCATTTTGAGGTATTTTTTCTATTCTAGAATCGTCAAGCTGTTCTCTAAGTACCTGATCGTAATCCTCATAACGTTTTAGTTTTTGAAGTTTTCTAGTTGTAGCAAATAATCTAATTTCGGCAATATGACGATTGGAAGGGATACGTGGGGGACGTTCCTGATTCCATGGTAACCCTATAGACTGTCGTCCGTCTTTGCTTCTGGCTAAATCCCTTAAAATTCGTTCATGTGCAAGTTTATCTTGTGTTAATTTTGACAATATCTGACCGTCATTCGTAATGCCTATTACTTCTAATTTCCAGAGATCGCTAACTTTCGAATTCTACAGCAAATTATCTGTTATTTGGTTTGGTTGATTTATTTGGTTATTTCAAAGCACTCGAGGGCTATCTGCCTAAGGGGAGTTAGAGCCTTCGTGGATGACGTTTTAAAGGAAAGTGGCTCGTATATACGTTACACATGGGAAAAGCCGCCCATGCAGCCAGCCCGTTCGAGGGATTTGGACCGATTCGGAACTACCAGTTTTCAGCGATTTTACTCCTCGACGGTTGGTGGGCGAAAGAACTGTTGTTAACAAGAAGATGCTTTACATTCGCCTGTCAATGTTCATCACGTTCACCGCAAACTGTCCAACCCACTTTGGTGTTAACGGTTGTCGAGCATCCGTTAAGCTGCTTTACTTTCCCTGCAAAAACTTTCCTATAATAGTCTCTTCCAATAATCCCAATTTGCGGACTATTTTCTTCTATGTCTGAAATCCAAAGTCTATATTTCTTTATTTCTTTAAGTGTTATCCGTTTAGGTAGACCTGATATGCTTCCACAAATAACGTCTTTTCTATAATAAATCAAATTCAAACTCAGTATTCTTCCCTACAGGGTATAACTTAACGGAAAACTTATTGTAAAATGTAACTTGATTTTTTTCCCTCCGAATAACGTATGAATTATATCTTCTGAAGAAATGCTTGTTAAACCTAAAGCTTCCGCAGTAGACGTTCAGATATACATCCTTTGTGATCCACAATCTAGCAAGGTGCGCACTCTTCTCTTATTATTCTTTCCACCTATCTCTATCTCGAAAGTCATTAACGCAACCTCATTCTTACATAACAATTTAGATATCCTACTTTGTACTGACATTGATCTTTTTTCCTGAGATGCGTTTTCCCTTTTTGCTTATAATTTAGGACCCAACAAAATATAATGTGATCTAATGCATAAGTGACTTTGAAAGAAATGTTTAAATTGCATTGCTGTAGGACTTGATATCAGGAATCTAATACAACACTTTTAATTCCTTCAATTTATGTAACTTTTCTTTTAATGGCATGAAGCGAGCTGAAAAACATTCTCTGCTCTCATGACTTTTTGAGCAAAACAAACATTTTTGCTCTTTTGCTGTAGACATACCAGCTGTCGTCGCAGGCAGTCTTTTTATTTGTCTCGTTTTTGTTCGCTCGTCTCGTGAAAATAATGTACGGTCAAATCCAGTACATGCGAATTAAATCCTTTCTTCCCCCTCTAATTCACTCTTTAAAAATTCCAACAAGTGAGAAAGGCGCGATTTCCTTTTATCATCTACTATATTAAAGATAGGGCTTCCCTGCCAAACACGGAGAATTGCTGCTGAAAGGCACGACTCGGCATTGGATACAACTAAACTGAGTTACACTCTTGATCCAAACCGATGGACTCTAAAGCCCTGAGATAGGTCTCAATTTTATCGAATAGTTTGCTAAAGATAGGCGATTTTTTCCCTGTGAGCGAGCATTAGAACTAATCAGTTTCAGCAATTCTCTGACATAAATTTGTGTCAATAAGTCCGGTTTCCCCAATCCTTCTTTTACAGCCCAAACAACTTTCTCCTAATTTTCTGACGTTAACAGGTAGCTCTCAGTTAATTCATAAGCTCGTGTATTCAGCAACATTGACTGAAACCAGGTAATGAAATTTATCCCATTGAGCTCCTCATCTTCATGAATTTTCTTAAACTGGACCCGTAAAGAAAGCCAGTTTATCAATTCTCCGCTGAATGACTGAATTTCTTTTTTAGGCCTGTAACGTTTTTCCTAAAAAACGAGTTTATTTTCTTCTTTATTTTGGAAAATCTCATTAGCCGGAGTGTTAGAACTATTCCTATTTTCACTGATGAGGCGCTATATAGCAAGTAATAAACTCATCAATTCACTTTTCCGTACCTTCAACTTCCGCATTTAAATTATCTTCAGAAGTATCAACCTCAAATAACAAATCCAAAATTTCTGAATCTAAGCCCTTCAGTTCTTTCATTAAACATTGCAATTTTTCGAATTTATCACTCAAAATACCTTTATTAGTTTTACTTTTAATTAAATCTTCTTTTAATCCTTTAACTGTTCCAGTGAAAGACGTACGCGTTATTCGACGTTTCTTCTTTAAAGCTTCAGCTCTCATTTTTCTTAAAATGCTTCCAAAATATTAGTACATCTTCCTTAAATCAATTTCTTAATAAAATCCAATCTAATTAATTACTTAAGAATACATACGTATTTGTATAATAAATTCAGTATAATTTCCTAGAACATGTAATCACTGCAATATAAAAACAGCGAAAAATAAAGAGTTCCCTTATTTTTTCAATATCTAATATGACAGATTAATTAAAATGTCTTATAAATTATTAAAAACTCATTTAAGGTCCCGATTTTGGGGTCAAAAATTTTGTTACGATATCTAAAAGAAAATTAACATAATTGTTTCGGATACCGTAACTAACTGTCTATGGACCTGTATTTTACTTCATGAAAAGCAGAGGAAATAATTCCCTTATTTGTAAAAGTTAATATGCTTTTTCTTGAAAGGATCAAATATTTTCTCAACATCAAAGTAATTAATGAAGTAAGTATACTGCGCGGCTTTAATCATATATACTCGTATCATCTTAATTTAAAATTTCTTAATCCTTATTTATTTATTTAAATATTAATTTTTGTAGGTATGTAAATTACAATTTTTTTCTGGCGTTCTATTCTTTTACTAACTCATGGACCTATTTCATATTTCTCAGTCTGCTAAACAGCCCTTTACCAGTGAAGATACTTTCTTCTTTATGCTTGTTAGACCATTAGCCAGAAATAAATTAATTTCTTCTGCTTTGATAAAAAAAATTCAATAAGAAACCAGTCTCTAACGACAACTTTAACTAAACAATGTTTATCTCGCCAACTTTATGGCTTCAGTATCTCAAACAGAGTAAAACAGTTCACCAGTCACTACCTTCTCCCACTAAACACAACAACCCTATTACATTACATCACTGAATACATTTACATTTACAGCCATTTCGTTTCAAATTTTGCAAACAAATAAGTTAACTTCCTTTCTGGCATTGATTTGTACCTAAATTTGTATTTAAATACCTACTTTTGATTTCTCGTTTAAATCTAAAAGAACGTATTGATTTGTACATATTTCTATTGTTTTCAAATATCTTTTTTTGGGCATATTTAAATTTTTTATATTAATTTCAGCAGTTTTTTATTGTTTTTACTATACAGCAAGAGTGTCGGGGGATGTTTTTTCTATACAGAAGTGAGGATCTCAATTCAGTTCTTAACAAGTACACTGCTGGTCACCGTAAATGCAACACCCTGAAGGAAGCTTGCAAATAACATGAAATTTACAACATGCATTAGCGGAGGTGAGATATGCAAATGATTAGAATTTCAGCGCAGACGCACATAACGCGCGCCTGTGGCGCCGCTTCAAAGCACTATTTAAGGCTTGGAGTTTTCGACGATTTCAAGTTCGGCAACTCTGTTTTTCTTGCGGTTTTTTCAAAAAAAAAAGATCAATTATGCCTCGTTGTAAACAGCGATCATCGTTTGATCAAGTATCCGAGTTCGATAGAGGAAGGATAGTGGCCTACCGAGAGTGTGGAATATCTTTCAGGGAAATCGGTAGTCGTGTTGGACGAAACCAAACAACTGTAATGGGAATATGTGACCGCTGGATGCAGGAGGGTACGACGGACCGACGTGTTCGATCGCATCCACCTCAGTGCATCACTTCATGTGATGACAGAAACACTGTGCGCATGGCAGTGACGGATCGCTCAGTCACATCACGAACCACAGCACAGCACATTCAGTCTGTAACGCATCCCCCAGTGTCTGCGCGTACCATTCGACGCCGTTTACAGCAGAGTGGTCTGTCCGCAAGACGTCTATTGCTTCGTCTTGACGCAGAACCACAGACGTCTCCGCCGCCAATGGTGCGATGAATGAAGGATGTAGACGGCAGAATGGAATGAAATTGTCTTTAGTGACGGGTCACGCTTCTGTCTGCAACATCACGATGGTCGGATTCCAGTCTGCAGACACCGTGGTGAGATGATGCTGAACAGCTGCGTTATGCATCGCCACTTTGGTCCTGCACCGGGTATTATGGTATGGGGCTGTATTGTATATCACTCTCGCACTCCTCTAGTACGCATTGCCGGTACTTTAAACAGCCAGCGCTACATCTCCGAGGTGTCGGAGCCAGTTGTCCTTCCTTACCTTCAGGGCTTTCCCACAGTCATATTTCAAAAGCATAATGCACGACCTTTACGTGGCACGCATTGTCCAAAGGTTCTTCGTCAATCGCCAGATTGAACTGCTTCCTTGGCTGGCTCGCTCTCCGGATCTTTCGCCGATAGAAAACGTGTGGTCCATGGTTGCTGAATGATTGACCCAGATTACATCCCAAGCTGCCACACCAGATCAACTTTGGCAAGATGTGGAAGCTTCTTGGTCAGCTGTACCCCAAGAATACATCCAAAGGCTCTCTGAATCAATGCCGAGGCGTGTGGCAGTGGTGATATTTAACAATGGCGGCTACTCTGGCTACTAATTCTGGAAGGAACCACACTTCACAGAAGTCAATAAATTTAGTCATTTGATACTTGGTCAACATGTTATCTAGTAAATAAGTTTTGTTGTGATATCGCTTGTCTTTCTTGGTGTTGCAATTTGGGTGGCCAGCAGTGTAGTTTAAATTAAAAAGAAAAGCTTTCTAATTTTTTTAGGTTTTATTTATGACAAGTATTTTGGTTCATGAGGAATAATTATCTTTCTCTTTTTTATGTTTTGTTAGTAGCTTATGATTGAACACTTGCAAAATAACTAATTTGATCCTTACTTGGAAAAAAGACGAAACATTCTCACTTAATCTGCTTATTTGTTATTTGACACTATATTGTTTTTTCCCCTTGGCTGGTCAATTAATCTAAGGTCAATAACGACGGCTACCCTTTTAGTACTTTAAATGTTACTTTTAATTTTACTTTTTGGAATCTTTAAAATAATATTTCTATACAGCTTATTAAAGTATTTTTACTGCAATAGAAATCTAAATTATTAATATTTAAAATACTGTCTCAAATTTATTCTAATAATTCACTGCATTAATTAAATTTATGTTCCTTTGAGATGATATATAAAAATATTCTAACAGTAAATTATATATATATATATCATAAAATAGGACTTTGCAATATTGATGGTGTAGAACGTAGAAGGTTGAATTCGCTATGAGCAGCTGCGTAGAATCATGTCGTGCAATGTGAAATGCCCGTCCATAATGACTAGGAAACTGGCAGCCGAGGCAGATTAAGTCTTCATTTATTTCAGTAAACATGTTGCAGCCACAAACAACTTAACACATTACCTATTTCAAAATGTTTACGATAACTTTTCAGAAAGAAGGAAGCAGCAGACAACAGTCCAGCTAGGCTGAGAAGTAACAAGAGAGTGCATTGTGTTTAGGATGAAATCTTAATTCAGACTGAGTTAATTTTGTTTCTCATTACACTTTGATTGGATAATTAATACTCTCTTATTATTGGCTGTTTTAGTTCCACTTACATCATCAGAATTATATAAGAGTCATATGACATGGATTAGTCTCGAAATGAGGCAGTGCAAAGAGAGATTACTATTTTTAGAATAGGGAAGGGAAATTAATTTACGCTGCTGATTTATATTATAATTTGCCTTTTACATATTGTTTGTTTTTATTACATATATATATTCAAAATGACATCAAAAATCCCAAATTTTGAGATTAAATGTATCTATCAAATTTTGCCTTTCGGGTGTCAAACTTTCTGAATTTTCTTTTTTATAACGAGTATAAAATTTTTCTGATTATAAGTTAAGGACCTGAAAAATCTATAAAAATTAAGTTTTGTAACTTTTGCAAATTAATTCACTTATAGGGTACTTCTCCCGCCTTCTTCGCATGCTTTTGTGGTGTAGCGGTCTGCATGCCCGACGCGTAACCGAGAGGTTCGTGGTTCGATTCCCGGCGAAGGCATTGCTCATTTTTCATGTCTCCTGCTTCGTAATACGTAATAACCTTATGTCTCTACATACTTAAATTTAATAATGTTAAAACAAAATATTTGCGTCGTTTAAAACATTTTTGCAAATGGAAGTGTATATTTACCACCAACGGTTGCGAAATACAGGAAAAATAAAGACATTTCTGAACACTATATATATATGTATGTAAGTGTGTGCGTGTGTGTGTGTGTGTGTGTGTGTGTGTGTGTGTGTGTGTGTGTGCGTGTGTGTGTGTGTGTGTGTGTGTGTGCGTGTGTGTGTGTGATAATCCTGTCGACTAAAATGTGACGAAAAAACAGAAAAGACATAGTAGCAATGTTGATGGAGTAGCACGTAGAATTCACAGAACGTAGTAGATCCATATTGAAAAGGAAGAACCTAATTGCGTAGTATGCTAAAATGTTCAATCTGTAATGATTAGGAAACTTGGCAGCCGAGTAATATTAAATATTCATTTTTATTTCAATTGACATTTGTGGCCGCAATATACTTGGCACTCTCCTACTCGTACCTATTTTCAGAACATTTATATTTTTGATACTATTGCGATAGGAAGAGAGCATAGCGAAATAGCGTCCAAGCAGCACAGAAGTTGAAGCTAAAATACGCGTTTATCCAATACGGCAGTCTATTAAGAAGAAAAAAAAGGTTTTGGTTTAGGTTAGAAAGGTTTCAGTTCTCAGAGTTTAGATTTCAAATTAACTGCGTCATCAACGTGTAAGGTTTATCCTAATTTTATTAACAGTTATTTTAAGTTTATGCATCTCTCCTATCTTTCTAGTTTCAGCTTACAATTTCCTACCAGAATGTAATTTCAGAAATGCAGTTAATGCAAATGAGTAAAGAGTAGTATTTAAGTTGATGTTTCACAGACTTCGTTAGAGAGACTCTAAGTTTCTGACTACCGCGCGTTTGCCTTTTGGCTACGTCTCTCTTAGATATTTCTACGCTCGGCCATACTTTAGGCTCGTGTTTGGCTTCGCCGACTTAATTAAGATTTAGGGGCCAACTACTTAGAATCTTGATAGCTTCGGCTATATCTTCAGTTAGCTTTAGTTAAGCTTAGTTAAGTTTAATTTTATATTCATTGAAGTTCAAGCCCAAGTGGAGGCTTTGCTGTACGTTCCGAGCCAGGAACTGATTGTATTTATTCTGAATAAAGGGTAGTTAACCCTTCTATTACGTCTCTGTTAACACACTTAAGCGATAATTCGCTTATTAGTGTTTGTGGGGTTCCTAGGATTGAACACTGAATTAAATAATTGAAACCCCACAAGTGTTACACAAGCTATGATGGCTATGGATTAATTAAGAAATGGATCAGTCGAGAAAAGTTATTACGTTTTTAGAATAGCGAGAGGAAATACCGAAATTGAAAACCTATTGCTAAATTGAATTATAAAGCTGATTTGCATAATTTTTATCATTATATATATATATAGAGAGAGAGTGATAAGAATGTTATTGAACTAATAATTAAATCTTTTCAATCCCATTAAAAAGAAGAATACAGAATATTAAGCAGTCTTAAACTATCCTGATGTAATTTATTTAGTAATAATGCTTTAATAATATCAACAGAATTGTAAACCATAGCAATTACATTCTTGAGTCTCATTCGCTCTAAGCGGCAGGTAAAGGCCCAGAGAAAAGGAAAACAAATCTTCATTAAGATAATCTAAAACTAATTTTTCTTATTTTTTCTCTCCCCACCCTTAAATCTAGCAACAATATCTGAGTAGTTATTAAGAGCTGAAGCGAAGCGACTTAAATAAACCATCAGCACTAGGCTGTGATTAGCCTCAAACATATCCCTCGGGTATTTTTAGTAATGGATATAATGTGGAAGGCTATTCAAAAACAGCAGCTATAACTCAGAAATCGCATCTAAGCACAATCGAAGTAGACTGCTTCATTTTATGGTGGTGATCACGAGCGAACAGTAGTCAAGCACATCGATTCTCATTGGAAGCGTGCAAACAGTCATGCGACAAGCCACGTCATTACCGGTGGCAGTTGCTTTTTCCTATCTTTTTGCCAGTCTTTGCGGCGTTATTATGATCGCATGGAAGACACAACCCTCGTAAATAGCATTTTGCTTTCTCATTTTACGGGCTGTCATTTCTTTAGGACATATTTATAGGTCGGTTTTCGCCGCCAGCCTAGAGCTTTGCTATTCGGCCAAAACTAGTTTAATTGCCAATTTACGAGCACTATACGTGTTTGTTGCATAGTACCTAATTTGTGATCTATATTATGGCAAATGGTATTTTCTTCGGTGTTAAAATATCTGCATATAAATAATGACATACATTAAAATTAAATTTGCTAATATGCAGTTATCATATAATTCATAAATATATAATAAAATTTAAGGTATGCAATTTAAGTATTAAATGATATTGTTATGTATGAGATTAAATGTAATAAAAAATTACCAATTTAGCATTTTTAACATGCTTTAGGCAATTTTTTTGGAAAAAAAAACAAAGAATAGTATATGTCATTTACCTTAAGTTAAAAAGACGGGAAAAGTAGAGACTGCAAGGATGACATTGGAAATGGAACTTAATATACCTTTTCGGCTATTGCCCAAACTTTCCCTTCCGAGAGGAATGTAGTCGCTAAAAAGTATAACTTAACACAAGTGATCTCCTAGAATGAGCAATACAGTGAGCAACTAAACGCCAAGGGTCTTCTTCTTTTTCACTAACGTCTTATTAAAAAATTTCTAAAAAGTGTTAGTTTCGATTATGGCTAGGAGGAATTTTATAATTTGTAGGAGAACATTTTACCTCCATATCCGTTTGCGGTTAAAGAAACTTCGAACATTAAACACAGTACAGAACATTATTATTTTCAATTTTATTGCCTTTTCTCATATCATAGAGGGAAACTGGAAAACTAGATCCCTTACCTTTCAAATCATTATTTTAACATACAGTCATCACGTCTTACCTTATTTTTTTTAATTATTTAATGTTTTAATTGTGGAGTCAATGCCGTGCTGCGTGCTGGCAGTTTTGAGGGCTAGAGGTGGTCATAATGTAATGGCTCTTCGATGTATGTAATAATCCGGAATATCATTGATGGCGCAGGTATTGAAGCAAAATATCTAAATCTTGACGTCATGATGATACCTTGTATATGCAGAATGAATAACTTGTAGTTGTAGCCAAATTTAATTATTCCTTTTTTTTCTTCTTTATCGAACAAAAAACAAATTAGCAGCACTACGAGGTCCTCCTTAAGAACTTTTGCATTTTTGAAGATCAAGCAGCAGTCTAGCTAGATCGAGAAGCAGAATACAAGTCTGATATATTTAAGACGAAATCTTAACTCAGAACGAATTAGTTTCGATTGCGATGTTATTTGATTAGGTAATTAATTGCTTTTTAAAATTAATGTTCGCTGGCTCACTTTCAGTTAATAAAATGTCACCAGCGTTGTGTAAAAGTCATATGACATAGATTAATTCGGAAATGTAGTCCAGAGAGTTTTATTATAAGCAATTACTATTTTTAGAACTCAACGGTTAAACATCCAAATTGAAATGAAGTGCTAAGGGGCTATTGTGATTTTAAGTTAGATCTTTTTATAAAAAAATTTATTATGAAAATCAAAATTCTGCTTTTAATTTGCAATAATCCCTTTGCATTCGAACTTAATTTGGATATTCCCCTTTCCGTCCTTCGCATAATCTGATGACGCAGCTAATTTGGAACTGAAACTCAAAATGTAAACTAAAGCCCAAATCCTTTTTAAATAGCCCCCCCCCCCATCTTGGATTACGATACATTTTGCTTTCTACTTCGCTTCTGCAGAGTAGCATCTGCCGCCGCTCTCTTCAAAAGTGGAACAAATTCAGTAACAGGCCCGCTTATAAAGTTTTCTATTGATTTCATGTGTGCCAACAAAAAGTAATTATCAATTCTTACATAATTGAAAGCTTCTTTGATTAGCAATCAACATCTATCTTCAAGGTTTCCAAATTGGTACATCGATAATACATATATATATAAGATAAAAAAAAATCTGTAAATCAAAATTGTAATTTTTATTTGTAATAGCCTTCTAGCTAAACCGATTCCTATTTAATTTATTTGTTCCTTTTCCCTTTCTATCCGAAAAATACTAACATGCTTATCATGAATCTTTCTAAATGCGTCATTTCAAAATCAAGCCTTGCCGCATGATTTTTATTAAATGCTAATGATGCATACATATATTTACATAAAGTTTCAGCCAATAAAAATATTGAAATCTGCCAGAAACTTATATTAACCAATAGGGATAAAGTGAAACTACAAATGAAATAATTTTTATTGGAACTTTCATTGGGAAACTGCGCGTTTTCTTCTCCGCTTGTAAGCTTGCTGGTCACTGCTGTTCTTTCTTAGATGATACAAAAAATGTGAAAATGTGCTCATGTAACTCTTCAAGAATGGGCATGTATGTTGTATATTTTATTTTGTAAGTTTATATTATAGTTATATTTATACTGTAAATTTCATGTTATAAGTTATATTGTAATTTATTACTTATATTTATAACTGGATATTTTATATTTTAAGGTGTATATTTTATATTTGGCAAGAATATTTTCACAAAAATAAAAGAAAAAAGTGTTCATTCGGCTATAATTGCAACTGCCCGTGACACATGCAGTTTCAAAACTCAAGAAGGTTTTCAGCCAGTAATAATCTTTAAGTTTGCGAGTCAAAATCACAATCAAACAATCGAATTAAAATGGAACCATAACATTCTTGATCTAGCATTTTTTGTAATCTACGCTATCTTTCCGGGCTTGTCTCTGTCTAACTATGATGTAGTCTGCTGCTGCTGTTACTCTCCAGGTGAAGTGTGCATACTGGAAATGTACGTGCGAAAATTTGTAGAAACGGCGGGTGTATCAGACTTTGTTGTTTATATTGTTACGTTTTGTTCATTCCAACCGCGATAGTAGTTAGTGACTAATTGCCGTACTAAAGGGCCCGTGTTGGAATTCCGGAGAGGACATGGATGTTTGTAAATGTACAGTGTCTGTGCGCCATAGGGGCAATCAAAATATGCGGCAAGCCGAAAGTTCTTTCTAGAGATTTGTGATAGGGGAACAGGGGTGAGAAAGGGGAGCTCACGTGTATAGTGTCCAAGACTTGCCATCGATAAGACGCAATCATGCCTCCTTGCCGCGATGACTTTCGCGGAGTTGTTCTGATTTCAGACAAAAAATATAAGTTATTTTTAAAAACTGAGAACGTAATAATTCAGATACTTTGAATAAGTTTGATTTCTTTTAATGGTTTCGAATTTACAGGGTTTATTTATGTTTTTTATATGATATACGTAGCATATACTTAAAACTGGTTCATAACAAAGAATTACGTAATTAATAGTTAATTAATTAGTGAAGCTAAATTAATTTTTACTCTGCAGAAGTGCAAATATGCCCTACAAATTTATGAATATAACGCTGATTCTTGTTGCTTAACTCCTCTGAAATTGTTATTCGTCTCGTTATTTTAATTAACGTGTAATGCTGTTGTTATGAAAATACCATATTAAAATTATCGCTGTCTAAGAGCAAGCACGTGTTAAGTTTTCATGTGCTGTATTTTTGCATTTTCTTCTATATAAAAACGTTTTGAAAATTTTCTTATAAAAAATTAAATCTAAAGCAGCTAAAAATAATTAAGGCAAGTTTGATTTTCAAAAGCCGAAAATATGCCTTCAACTTATCCCCAAACATATTGAAATAGAGTAAACCATTGTTCCTTTAAGCTTAATCTAAATATTTAAGAAAATTTGAAATTACCTCGATTCGTTATAAATGAAGTAATATGGAGTAACTTTATATTTTTGCAAAATTTATAAATAAAGACAGAATGAGATCGAAAAAAGAAAACTTAATACATACCAAATGGATCTATTAAGATAATGACACTCATGTTTTTGCCAACAGCACTGTGATAGAAATATTGAGATGTTTTCTGAAACATTAACATTTTATGCTGATTGCTACACCATTACTTTTCAATATAAAGCAAACTCAGTATTACTATCGCAATCCGACTAGCGCTCAGCGTTCAGAAGCACGCATGTAAGTTTTTAACAGAATAAGTATGTTTCTTTCTTCTAACTCTTTTGACTGCTTTTATTCGCAAGTTTGTACAATATTGTATGATTACGGTAAATTTGTGTCGTTGAGCGTGGATTAGCATTATTTGGGAAACTCAAATTCAGAATAAAATGTGCAAGGCATGCATTATTCCACTTGAATTCAATAATTAGATAAACGCATATTTTTGTTCAGCTTCGGTTTATATGAAGATAATTTGCACGTTTTAATGTCTGGTACCACGCATACATTAAAATAATTACACAGGTTACATGAGGTAGGGGAGGTAGGGCATATTATTAGAATTAAGGCCTGCATCTGCGCGAGTACGCTGGAAGGGAATGTGAGGATTTCCTCATTCGTGGGGTAGCCAATATACGAAGAGCATGCAACGATATACAAACGATGAACTCGCAGCATGCACTTAGTGTATGGAATAGCTGAGGGTAATGGACAAGCCGCTGAACGAATTCATCGAAAACACTTCCCAGGCAGGCATCAAACATATCACAGCGTTTTTGCACATATGCATCGAAATTTATGCGAGTTCGGGCCATTAAGAAGTAGCATGACTAATGAGGGCAGGCAATGATCGACGCGTTCAATCGTTATGGAAGAAAACTTGTGGCATGCCGTGGAGACTAATCTTATAAGGTATTTCTCCCGCCTTCTTCGCATGCCTTTGTGGTGTAGTGGTCAGCACGCTCGGCGCGTATCCAGAGGTCCGCGTTTCGAGTCCCAGCGAGGGAATTGCTCATTTTTCAATCTTCTGCTTCAAAAATAACCTAGTGTCTCTACAGTGGCCCACGAACTAAAAGGTGGTGGATGATGATTCTCCACCACGGGGATTTGGCAATTGGGTTCCCTAATCCTCAGTCGCCCTTTAAAAGGGGGGAAGTTGCATGCCTTCGTCGTGTAGTGGTCAGCACGCTTGGCGCGTATCGAGAGGTCCGTGGTTCGAGTCCCAGCGAGAGCATTGCTCATTTTTCACATCTCCTGCTTCCAAGTAACCTAATGTCTCTACAATCTCAGTACCAGAATACGCGCCGTTGTTACGTTTACGAGTTGCAGTGTATAGCGTGTCTTGATCACCGAGACCTTACACACCTTTCATCTCCATAGGGTTCAGTTACTGCTCCTCGATGATCATCCTGCAAGTGTGCGTTTCGCACAGTGGTATCTGACACAAATGTCCAAGATGTGGATTTCCCAGCTTATGTGTAGCTCACTGATGAGGCCACATTTAAAGGCTTGGCGTATTCAGTCAGCACATTGCGCAGTGATAGGTTCAACAGAACCTCCATGGTGTGCGGCACAACATCGCTTCGGAGTAAATGTGTGGGCAGGTTTGGTCGGCGACTGCTTAGTCAGGCCTTACCGTTTACCATCTCGCATGACTGCCGCGAGTTATCGGATCTTTCTGGAGCAGTTTCTTCCTCGCTTACTTGAAGGTGTTCTTGCAAATGTGAGGCGCAAAATATGGTTCCAGCATGATAAGGTGCCTGTTCACTTTGAACTGTCTATTCGTAAACATTTGAGCAGGTCATACCCGCATCGGTGGATCGGGTGTGGTAAATCAGTTCCCTGGTCCCCGCGCTCACCTGATTTATCGAGCCTTGAATTTTTTCTCTGGAGAGCCCTCAAAGCTATCGTATATCACGATCCTGCTGAGTTTGAAATGGATCTTGTAATAAGACTCATCTGCGTTGTTGTTACAATCAAAGAAACTCCAGACATGTTCGACCGTGTCCGGCAGTCAATGTTCCATCGTTGTCAGGCATGCTTGGTGTCTGATAGTGCAAACTTCGAGCATTTGTTGTAACATTAGAGTTCTGCTCATCTCATACGCTTAGAGACATCAGGATTTTTTTGAAGCAGAAGACATGAAAAATGAGCAATGCCTTCTCCGGGACTCGAACTTCGGTCCTCTAGAATACGCGCCGAGCGTGCTGACCATTACTCCACGAAGGCATGTTAAGAAGGCGGGAGAAATACCTTATATGCTCCCCCTTTTAAAGGGCGACTGAGGCTTAGGGGACCCAAACGCCAAATCTTGGTGGTGGAGAATCATCAGCCACCACCTTTTTTAGTTCGGGCGTCAGTGTAGAAACATTAGGTTATTTTGGACAGGAGACATGAAAAATGAGCAGTGCCCTCTCCGGGACGCGAGCCGCGGTCCTCTCAAATACGCGCCGAGTATGCTGACCATTACACCACGAAAACATGCTAAGAAGGCGGGAGAAATACCTTATACGCCATTTGTGCTCATGATGTCCAACAAATATTTCAGATTAATCAGTCTCTTGCGTCCTTTGCGACTACTACTACTATCTACTAGATGGGTTGCAAAATGCGAAAAGAAAAATTAAAGTTGTACAAAATAAAATTAATGCCATTTTTATTAAAAAAAACGAAATTTTGACATAATAAAGAGGAAATTAAAATTAACATACTTGCTGCAACACAGCAGGCTTGAATGCTATTTTGAATTCTACTTTATTTATTTTTTCACCCAAAGCCATTTCATATTTTGGCACTTTGTTGTCACATACACTTGAAGAATCCTTTGCAGCTTCCACTGGACTGAGCAATTGCAGCTGCCCGCAGAGGAATTTCGTTGGTCAGGAATATCTTCAACTTTAAGCAAGTTCTTAGGGAATAAAGAGAATTCTCATCTCTCACATAGTCGTTTTAAAATTCCTTCAGAATCTCAAAGCCAGTAGAAACCGTCCTTTGCCACACTCATTATAATTGGCAATATGTTAAGCGGTTCTTTATCGATGTCGGGAATATGACAACCTGCACAATAGTTCGCGAAGAATGAATGGAAATTTTTTTCGAAATTAATTTTCAGTTTTTTTAATGGGGTTATTTCACATTTTTCTGGTTTGTCATTTGGCATTCTATAGAATTCCTATTAAATATGTAAAATGTCAATCATTTTATGCGTTCTTTAAAATGTATAGATATTCTATGAAATGCGACTTTTATACATTGCCGACAACATATATGAAACTTTATTTATTTAAGATTTATCTTCTAAAAATAACATCCAAATTCGTAATAAATTATCTAATATTTGTTATTAAATATATCAATATATACAAATAAAAGTGTATCCTACGTTACCGAAGTTTAAGAATACGATTTTATGAAAGACATATATCATCTTTTTCAATTCAAGAAGTAATCTGATGAGGTTTTGCTCTTTCAAGAAAAAGGGCGAAAAACGAAAATATATTAAGCATTGTTTTATGCGATGACTGAAGAAAAAATTTAACAGAGAAAGAGTATGCAAGTTCAGAGGAGTTTCGTAGGTCGTTCTGATTGCCTGCAAAGAACTATGAGATAGAAAAAGTATGTGAGTCTAGGCAGCCAAGCATACTGTCGTATCTCAAGAGGGAACACACGATAACACTTAACTTTAGACACTAGGACAGGTAGACAGAGAAAAACTGTAGACATGTTGACCTGACGGATACAAATGATGATCCTCTCTCTCCCTTACAGTAGTCACTTGAATCTCCCACTAATTAATCTCCGACAACTTAGCTTAAAGCATCATCGTGATTCTCTCCACCCTTAAGCCACATCTGTGCTCGCTGTCTTTCCAATTTTGGAAGGTAAAACTACGCTACATATGTTACTTATATTATATGAGGTCTGTGCATTTATCATATCGTTGTTGATTTAGCATTATTTTAGGTTTATGAGTCATTCACTAAGATTTAATGAGGTCTTCTTGGCAGATTTAGGAAGTTGCAGATTTTTTTCCATGTGAGTTAACGGCAATTGCTTTCTTATTTTTGAAAAGCGAGAGAAATTTTACACCATACATAGAAGCAGAAAAGGGAGTTATAATAACAATCAGAAACCTAATATTTGATAATAATAAAATTTATATTTTAATGAATGATTATTGCTTTCTGGTGATCTGATTTTTTAACGTAAATTTTTGCCATGAAGTGTAAGGAAATAGAAAATACTTTCGAATCAAAATGTTTACTAGTCATGTTTAATCTATTAGCATTTTCAGGGAAATACATACATGAAATCTGATCATATTGTAAGTTTGAGAACGCTTTGTAAAAATTCCCAGAAGTTTGCTCTCTGTCCTCTATCTCTATGTTTGCGAAACCTTTTAGTTTCGTGGTTCATTTGCATGTAGTTCCGATTTATTGCTATCCTCTTGCACGTAGTTGCACTTCATCGCAATCCATCTATATGCTTATGATTGCGATTTATAGTTGCCTCTCCCCCCCAAAAAAATCAAAACAATAGATTCCGGCAAAAAAATAATACGATAATATCATAATTATAAATAAATATTTATTACTATTAAACAATTAATTTTTAATTATAGGTAGGTATATATAATCGTACAATAACTTTAAGCCTTTTGGCTGCTCATCAAACTTTTTATTTCGATTCTCCATTGGGGCGCCACTCATACTTCGGGCATCATTTCTCTATCCTGTTGTATGTATGTGTGTCACCAAATTTCATTTATAAGAACCGATAAGACTGGTGAGTTATATTGAGAACAGGAGCAGCATATTAAATTGTATCAATAAGTGAGCGATCCCTAATAGTGGGTTATTTCCTTTTTGGGCTCGAGTATGGAAATTAATCCCCCTCCATTGTGCCTTTGTCTGTAACCTATGCAGTGGATGTTAAACGTCAACATCTGTCTATTGACACGATGACACGATGATAATCTTTATTTTCCTTCCATCGTTTACTTGGCTTCTCGTCTTAAAGATTGTTTCAGCATCAACGAAGAAAATTTCAAATAACTCTTAATTCAGCTTTATCCAATAATTTAATGCAAGTACTTAAGCCATTGATGACCTGTAATTCAGGTCCTTTTAAAAAGAAAGGAAAAAGAAAATATCACTTTTATGTCTAATTTTAATGTCAGAAAAACGTTCAGCGGGTGTTAAAATGAAGTTAAAATGAAAAAGAAGACCAGCTCATATACTATAATATTTAAAAATATTAGTCATTTCTTTACTTGAGGCTTTCCAATCTATAATTTAAAAAATATACCATATGAATGATTTTCTTAAAATGGGAATTTCTTTTGTAAATGAAGTGTTAAAAAAGTTGTCAATAACTTAAAAATAGTTAATTGATTTTTCTGTTAATGGATTTTTCATTATATCATTTTATGCCAGAATATTTAAGTACGCAGTAAAATAGTTATATTATATGCATGAAATTTCTCAGTTTAAGCTGAGGAAAAAGTACTAAAGTAACGTTTCAAAGCTTATTTACAAGGCGAAAAGTATAACTTATCAATGAATTACTAAGTTTTAATGGCAATGAATATTTACAGAACTTCCTTGTAATTAACTTCCTGGGAGTGTACAAAAGGGGACAAAGTTGCAGGACAATAGAATGAAATAATTTTGTAATTTTATGGCTTCACTATTTGTTTCATTATACATACAAAATATAAAGAGAAAAGTACACGAGTATTAAATACTCCTTTCATTAATACGTATTTTACGACATTTTTTTTTCTCCGCTCATCAGTAAATGTTTCATATTCTCGTTCATATGCTTTTCTGAGACATCTGCATAAATGCCGCCAAACGACATTGTGGTGTATTCAAAATAATTTCTTTAAATAGACTACGAAGATGACTTGGAAAATGATCTTTCTCAAGACAGAGAAGTGAACGGTATAGTTGAAATGAATTGCTACGCTAAAGTAATATTAGCCCATACTTCCAAATTAAATTTTTGTAATGCTGCATAACGCCTTCGTGGTGTAGTGATCAACACGCTCGACGCGTAACCGAGAGGTCCGTGGTTCGATTCCTGGGGAAAGCGTTGCTCATTTTCCACTTCTCTTGCTTCGAAATAACCTAATGTCTCTACAATGGCGCCGGAACTAAAAAGGTGGTGGATGATGATTCTCCACCACCGGAATTTGACGATTGGGTCCCCCAAACCCCAGTCGCCCTTAAAAAAGGAAAGTATATAAGGTATTTCTCCAGATTGCTTCGCCCGCCTTCGTGGTGTAGTGGTCAGCACGCTCGACGCGTAACCGAAAGGCCTGTGGTTCGATTCCCGGCGAAGGCGTTGCTCATTTTTCATGTCTCCTACTTCGAAATAACCTAATGTCTCTACAGGTTTAAAGTTTAGTACTTTTTAGCTTTTTAAACCTAATTTTGAATTTTCATCTAAACTAGAATTTGGAAAGGCAATTCCATTTCATATTCCTCTGTCAGGGCAGTATTTTCAAACTGACGACAATTTTATGCAATCCCCAAACACATTTCAAATAAATATTTTTTTGCAAATACGATGTTGCAAAGATTTCAAGATGTTGATTATTTGAAATCCGAATTTAGAATATTTTTATTACCATTAGAAACGAATTCGAATAACGCACCAGAAAATCTATAAATGGTGTTAATTAATTTACAGTGTGATTATTTTACAATTTTAATTTACAATAATTTTACGGTAATTAATTTACAATTTCTAAAGCTTATTCAAAGATTTGAAAATACAAACTTTTTAGCTTTTATTCGTGCTTATGTTAAAAAATAAATAAGCTCAGATCGAATTTTAACAGTGAAAATAATCACTTAATTTGGGAATACATTTACATGACAGCGGCGTTTTTTTTTTCGCAGTTGTAAATTAGTAAGAAAAGAATCCGAATGACGGATGAGAATCTACAATCTGTGATCAAGATAATTTCTAGTAATTTCTCTCAAAAGCTGCAAACTTTAGTACAAATTTTTAGCAAACAAGCGCAATCAATAAATAACTTGTAGTAATCACTAAAGAAGTTTATAATTATTTACATTGACTATATGCATTTAATATTACAAAAGTCAAAAAGGAAGTGTCGGAACTAAATTGAAAAATTTTTTGTTCCTTCTTTATGAAGGTTTAACCAATTAATTCTACGCGTAAAAAATTACCAAATGGAGTTCGTGTAAATTTATTGAATCTTCAAATACATTATCTTAACTGAAAATTATATATGCACTTTTAACTATGCTTCCAAGAAAATTTTCATAAAAAAGAGAAAGAGATTAAATTGTCCTTATTTATCCTCAAATTTGGTCCAACTTGTAAAACTTTCTCCGAAAACTTAAAAATTTTTATTTACAGTTTAAATGAAAGAAAGTTATTTAATGCTTAATTAAATATGTTAAAATTGTTTTAAATAAATGTCAGTCTGAAAATGTAATATTTAGCTGTCAGTACATTTGCACAACAAAATGTGACCAACAAAAGTGTCTTGCAAGTACCAAACTGTAGATTTCAAATAGAAAATAAATATAAATTTGAATTTTTCCTTTTATGATATTATTATTATTGTTTATGTGCGTTTTGATAAATATTTAGTAAACGAAATTATTTAATATTTGTTTAAAATATTTTTATCTTGTTAATAAATAATTCTCATTTTGTTAAAAAAAAGTATTCTGGCTCGTTAGCTATTTTTGTGCATTTGACACTCATGTATTTTGAGTTTGAGACTACTGTATTAGGGTTTCAGTAAGAGCTCTACATTTTTTTCGCAAAACAGAATCCTTTCTGCAAAACGTCCTCCCTCATATCGCAATTAAGATTTTCATTTATGAAAGCTGTCATACTCGTTGATTTATCGAATAATATTTTATTAGTGCTGCATAAAATTTCATGAGCTTTTATAAATCATTGCAAATGAAACGATTCATTCAAATTTAATTGTTATTTGATCTACGATTACGGGATCTCTGTAGTAGAAACTATCAGATTTCTTTGCCAAAAAGATTGACAAAATTTATCACTATTTGCTAGCGGACATCTTAGTACGTGTGATTTTCATTTTTACTTTTTGTTCACAACTTACAGTGCACTATACGCTCTTAAACTTAATGTCTAAAATAAAGAGAAGGAAAGCATTGGCATTCGGGAACTGGTAGCATAAAAAATGCAACTCGAACTGAGTGGTGAGAGCAGAATTACATCTGTGTCTGTCAGGACGTACATGTGTGAATGCAGTTGTCCCCATTATGAGAGGTGTAGAATTATCACAAAGACACCGACAAGTCGACGACTATCTTCACGACTTAATCAAAATAACAACAACATAACTCAAAATTGACTTTGATAAACGTGTTGCTTCTCGTGAACGTTCGTAGAAGCATTTGTCATTAACTCGTATTACACTTTAGACCTTGAAAATTGAAGACGTAAATATTTTAGTGAAAAAGTTATTCCGAATGATATTTTAAATTTTTAGGAGTACATTCTTGCATTAAATCTCTATAATGTTTCAACTGCAGGATTATTTGTGAAGAAAATTTGAAGCAAATCTTTGTTACTATGAAATAACCCATTTTTGTTATTTTAAAAAGAATTCTAAGTATCAGTAAACAAAACATATTGTGCGCCCCGTAACTTCTGTCGTAATTGTGCGCCTATATGCAGGAGTCCCAATATGTTCAGCAGCGGTGCTCCTATCGCACAGGTGAAAGCGCATTCTTTAGCATTAAATTTGGCGCAATTTATTTAATGTTTTAGGCATTATTACTAATTTCTAACAACGTTTAACAAAGTTTTTACCGAAACATTTCATACAGTGAAGTTTTTGATTAATTTCGTGCTTTGATTTGTTTTGTTAATTTTACTGCTCATTGCTGCGAAAAGCATGAGTTGTGTTGTAAAATAAAACAATAAAATAATTCCGGTTAAAATTATTTATTCCGTTAACAATAATAATTTCGTTAACACTTCCGTTAAAAATAACTAATTCTTTTAACCCTTCCGTTTAATAATTATTTAATATTATTTAATTATTATTTAATTTTGTTTAATCTTATGGCCAAGTCTCAAAATATATATACGAATTTAAATTTGGATTTATTCTCTCTTTTTAATTCTTTCATTCTCATTCCCATGCAGTGCATATCGTAGTGAGTTTCACGCAATCGCTTATTCAATCAATCAGAGTATCTTGAGTTAGTAGTTTCTTATGTTATACTTAGTCGCTGTCGCTGCTAGAAATATTCTTTTAGTTGCTACTGGTGAACCGAGGAGACCCAATACAGCTTTCACTAATATCGTTCCATCAGAATCATTAAATGTACTCTACTACACTATTTTTTTTTCATTTCAAAGTCTACATTCTAAAACATGGGTAATATTTTATGCATTGCCGCTACTTCAGTGGTTCTCAATAGATCACGCTCTCTGACAAAATATTTATGGCTATTTTTTTCAATAAGATTTGTTGTCAAATTCGAAACAAGTACCGTTATAATGTAAAAACAGTCTGATTTGTATAATTCTGAAGTTGACATCACTAAACTTTTCTAGTGCAAAATTTCTCTGAATTTGTTCCTTATTAGTGAAAATGCCTCTGTGAAACTTTACTCTCATCTAAACTCACTTCAGACGGATTTCCACACTTTCTCTGGATACACATTTTCTGTGTCTAAAAAATAAAGATTATGCCCTAGATTCGCTTTTTCAGTTGTTGTTATTTGTATATCATAAAATATTTCTTTGTTATTTTCATTTTGTTTCCTGCTAATGAGATTAGAAGATGGAGGGAATGTTCCACCAAAAGTAATAATTTAAATTTAGATTTATTACTTTTCGTAGGGTGAATATTAAGAACATAAGCTGTGCCTTAATTAAAAACATTTTTAGTTTTGGCTTGTTAAAGACTATCTTCTACTGCAAACTGTATTATAAATCTATCTGTCTAATTCTCTGGTGTTATTTTTACTGTTATTACACGAAAGCAAAAAAGAACTAGATCTGATGGTAAACGACCTAGGACACTAAGAATTAATAATAAGTTCTAGATTAGGTACGTTAAGTACTAACAGTAGTCTCTCTAGTTTTGAAATATTTTAAATTTATCTTCGTATGTCCAGAGGCTAGTCGCTTGGACTTTAAACGATAGTTTTGCATTTATTTTTGAATTAAATAAAATTTCAAATATTCTTTTTAAATTATTAAGATCGGATTTCATAAACTTTTTTCTTATCAGTTTTTTTAATCATTTCTACTTTTCACATTTTAAAGTAGAAATTTCTCCTCCGATGCATTATTTCCATTATTTCCCCATTGTTTCTCTGCACTTAACAAATAACTGATTGTTTCTTCTCCAATGGATGATGTTCTGTCTAATGGCCTTTCCTAGTTGCTTTGCCATTTGCATGTTTGCCTGTACTGGGTATTTAGGGATGTTCTGGTTGTTCATCTATTTATGTTTTCATTGCTAGAAGGAACTCAGATTGCTCACATTCTAATCCTTACACTTTTTTTTGTTCCTCTACTCAGAAGTAATAAAATAAATATATTATTCCTTGAAACATATCATCAAAATAATAACGAAACAACATGACTCAAGGTAGCTCTTTTTTTCCACATCGTTGTTACCACGGCTGTAGAGAAAATTTAATGTATCTCCAGTAACTGCGATTAGTCCAGCCTTAACCGAGGTCTTAGTCTGACATATATGAACTCGTTCCAGTACTAATATCAGTACACCGCATTATGTAAGTTATGCACACAACCAATGATTGGCTCTTGATCGTTTTCCGCCGAATTGTATCAGAGTTTCTTAAATAATTTGTGCAAAAAGGGGGAAGAAAGTGATCATCGGACATCATTTTGCGTTAGAGGAATATACAATGACTGTTCTTTTATTTCCAGGAATAAACATATTTTTAACTAATTTTTATGCCTGAGTCACAGCTGGAAACTTTTGCAAGAATACAATATGCTAACAAAAACAAAAGAATACCGGATTTTGCTTCAAAGTAAAAACAGCATAGAATTAAAAAAAAGTTACTTTTGTGTTTCAAAAGAAATAAAACTGTGCAGATTTATTAAAATTCAATAATTATTTTAGTGAATACTAAAATTTCTATTCAGTTTTAAACTAAATTTATCTCATTTAATTCAAGCTACCGAAAGTGAGCCATAGGTATTTCAATAAAACCTATTTCCATATATCAAAGTCGATTGCTGATAAATTTCAATGGATTTTATTGCCGTGTCCATGAGACAATTTTCGAAAGAATCTGATTTATCGAAATAAAAATTGACAGAGTTTTGGCGTCTACTCGCAAAATTTTTCTTCGCAGTGGCCATTAACTAATGGAGAAAAATGAGCTCTTATATGAAGTTGGCTGGTTACCGAAGTACAATAATGTTATCGCAAAATATTTGATGTAAAATCCTACTTATATCAATAGCCATCAATATCATCAATAAACTTATACGAATGTATCGATAAAGAGTTTCTAACATTCCATTCAGTTCCAGCAATGATCTATCGAAATTCACTGCGATAACATTAAATTCCTATTATGATTATTCATACTTAATTTTCTTCAACACGTAGCAAACTTTATAGTACTAGGAAAACTGGAAATAAACATAGTGAAAAGTCTGTAACAAGGGAGAGACAATTTACCATCAAATAAATTTTATTGCAGTTTTTTTTTAATGAAGAGTATTAAAATAAAACTTCTAACTGTAAGAATGTGAATGAATGTTTTATATTTATGTATAATATTATGAATACAAATGTAAGTATTAAATGTAATTGTTTAGAAGAATGACTTTTTATTTAAAATTTTTATATTAATATTTATAAAAATTTTTTGATTCCAAATTATGCAGTTATATTTCCCCTACACATTTTAAATTCAGAGAAATCAGCTATTAAGCTATTCTATGTTTCATGTATTGCCCTCGAATGAAAATTACGTCATGTTCTAGCAATTCCTGTGTGTAAGTTACTTTCGATTTAAAAAAAAATTCCCTTCGTGTTAAAGTTGTAAAAGGATGTAATTATATAATAAACATAGTGTAAACATAAATTTACCTAAAATTACTTAAGGGAATATCCAAAAATGCAAAAATACTTAAATAGTAGTATAAATACTAGAGTATGAAAAATGCTACATCTAATCATTTTAAAAAACATAACAGTAAAAAACGAGTTTTATGACAAAAACTGCAAAATATTAAAAGGAACTTTCTTACTGTTAACTACATTTTAAGGTGAAAAAGCAAGTTGCACTTAAATATGCACTGAGAAACGAAAGAGTTGCAAATTTTTTATAGTTTTTTTAGCTTAGTTTTTGATAGCATTACTTTTTACCTAATTTATTTATAAACTGAATCATTTCTAGAAAAGCTTTATTTCTTTATGTGGTACGAACGCACTGTATCATCACGGTAGTTTTCTTACAAAAATAATTTAGACACTTGTTTAATTATGCAACTGTTCCTGACTTCGAAATATATCTTATTTTGAAGCTTTTATACTTTAAGTGCTTCTTTAACTAATCTTCCAGACTTCTTCCAGATCCCGAATTGGTTTTAAGTCCTAGCTATTCACATAATCCAGAAGAACGAAGTGTGGAACTAGGAGGTGATACATTAACATAAAATAAGCAATACTTAACTCAGCCAAGCTGATCACTGTTGAAAACCGGCATGGTTGTTAAAAAATTTATCACAGCGGAGATGCCCAGACCTACTTCAATAATAAAGCAAGTGGATTGTTAGAAAGTAAAGGAATTAAAGTGAGTAAATTTAGTCCAGTTAAAAAAAAATTTGAAGTGTAATGCATCGAATATTTTTAGTATGAAGTTAATACATAAATAGCTCTTGGAAGTCATATTTCTCATTCTCTGTGCATTTGCCAAGACGTGTTTATTCAAAGATTAGTTACGAAAGCTATATTATTTATTTTTTTCGTTTCTCTACTGCATGAGTATTCATTTAAATAGAAAAGTAAAATTTTTTTCGCTCGTATGATAAATATTCATAAAATATTCGTTTTATAAATATATATGTATGTAAAGTATGGAGGATATATATTATAAAGTAATCAGAAACATTTTGTTACTTTTCATAAAATATGATTACACTTAAAAACTTAATATAAATACTTAATATGAAATGAATTAATTAAATTTAATATGCAATAAATAATTGCGTTTTGTAAGAGAAATTACAAAACGCAATACATGCGAACGTAAAATAAACGCAATAGAATTTTACTATTTCAGTAGTTAAAAAATTCGAGTTATATACTACTAAAAAAGAATCTACAGACATAATTCTTTATCTTTCTTAAACAAGGAAGGGGGAATACGAAGAAGAGGGCAGAATATGGTACATTTTAGCTTTCTCATCTGAGTTTTCAGACATAATCTTAATTTCTTTTAATTAGCACATTATGTTTCTAATTAAAGCTGTCCTGCTTTTCTCATTCTTCCTTCAGCCTCGCCCGATACGGAACTTTGGAAATTTCAAATAGCAAAGCAAAGTGTATGTATATTAGTAAGAGATAGTATGACGAATCAGTCAGTGGCACTGCATTTTTCATAATTCATCTGCCTGCTCAGCTATGCTGGTTTCTCTTATTTTTTTGGTTTTTGCTAGTATTTATGTTTAGAGGTACATAATTAAGACCCAGTTTCCGAGATATTTAGTTTGCTATTTGTTTTGTTCCTATTTAATATGGCGTATTATATCTGTACAAAACAAATAGCAAATTCCAGATCCCGAGTTGGTCTTAAGTCCTAGTTATTCACATAATCCAGAAGAACGAAGTGTGGAGCTAGGAGGTGATACATTAACATAAAATAAGCAATACTCACTAAATAAAATAAGCAATACTTAACTCGGGCGTATTCTAAGCCCACAAGAAACCGTGATTTAGCTTGTTAACCCGTTCAGTGCAACCCCGAGTTAATTCGGGCTGAGAAATTGGCACCAGTGTGCCGCTCCCGAGTTAACTCGTTTTTCTCGGGGAAAGTTTTTCTTGCTGATTGCCTGATTTCTTTCTGGTTTTTTGAAGCAGCCAATCACGAAACAACATTTATCCAAGGCTGTAGCCTCACTTTCAAGCAATAAATATGTGTTTCCGTTTCCTGTTTCTCGTGCAACGAATTTTTTATCAAGGCGTACAGAACCCCTGCAAACCAAAAATGGCGGAGCGCAAAAAGACTGATGCAGTTGAGTTTTTATTCATTATGACTGAATAGGTTTTGAGAAACAATTTTTTTTCTAAGCCGTGACACACATTTGTCTTAACTCCGAGAAAAACTCAGCTCAGCGCGGTTAACTCTCCGAGTTAAAACGCGGCACTGGACAGGTTAAATTTTTAATTGCAACTAAAGTCCTTTGTGAAGAACTTTTAAATTGTTTTTCCTCTTGTTGCTTTCAGTTAGTACCTGACCTTATGCCGATAGGTCGTCAGGCAATGCCGACAGTTCGTCTGTATCATAGAAAGGTTAAACAGATTAGCATAAGTAAAATTAAGCTTAACCTCACAAATTTACAGAAAAAATACAGATTCATTATTGTCACCGTAAGGTGAAATTAGTATTTACTAATATGCAACAAGCCTACAATTTTTTTCTTAGGAAAACTTTTCACTATACAATACACATGCAGTTATAAAATGATCTACTATCAAATACCACAATCAGTAGATCGTTTTATAACTGCATGTGGGTGCAAAGATTATAGTTGAATTTGAATTTGTAAACTTAAATAATAACGAACTTTTAATTGTACAAAATATATAATCGGTTTAAAACTAAAATGAGAATTACTGCATGAAACAAATATTAATTTAATTCCATCACTGTAATTGTTTTGTTGAAACATTGATTGTAAAGTTGTAATTTAGTATGTAAGGTTTTTCACACTCCTTACAGTGTGCCTTCGTGGGGAATTTTGACAACATATCCGGTTTGCAATCAGAAGGTCCGAAATACGAACTCTGCCGAGGGTGAATGTTGAATCTTCCCATTTTTCGGCTTCAAAAAGGTTATAAATGAATCTACAATTGCTGCCCGAAATAATAAAAAAAAAGGTGAGTGATTATTTGTCACCAACCAGGTTTGGCGATTGCATCCTCTTGGTGTAAATGGAAAACTCGCTCGACTAGCCATCGGGATGTTATGAATTCGAAAACCAGCGAGGGTACTGCGCATTTTTCACGCCTCCTGTCCCGAAATAAAATACCTAATGGTCTCTTCGAATGTATTTAAGATTTAGTACTCAACTTACCAAATGCTTAAAAAATTTAAAATTTATTCTGTAAACCAATTTTTCAGCTATTTAAAATACTAAGTGCTTTTGTTGCAGCCAGATATAGCGTTTACTTATATAAAGTAATCAATGCAGGTAGAAATAATGGGAAAAGTCTTGCATTCATAGCAGTTTGGAGTTCTATAAAATCAGTGCTATTATCTTCATTTGCTGTAATCTAAGGTATCAAGTTTTTTCTATAATTACTGCAGTTAATTGCATTTTTATATTAAATGCAAAATATGTAATTTTATCAATGCATTATCTATGCAAATTTGAAGATAAGAAAGAAAATATATTTATTTCTTAAAGCAATAAAACAAATACCAAGTATTGCAGTAAATTAGCAAGCAGTCGAACTAAATTATAACGCAAACAAATATAAATAAGAAAGGTTTTATTTATTTTTCGAACGTTCAAAATTTTCGTTGCTCTTTTCGTTTATTATATATTCTTAGAAGCTCTTTTGCTTTAAAAATATGCAAATTAATAGCTAGGTTCTCTAATGAATCGAATAAGCAAACGCTTGAGACTCGCTATGGCATAAATAGCTGTCGCACAAGCTTTGCATTAAGGCTATATTCTTCACCAGACTTTTTTTTTTTTTTCAAATAGAAAACTAAGCATGTTCCTCTGGTTTCCAAGATTTTTCCCTGCTCACTGTTTGTAATTGTGAATTGATTTTAATAGGATGAAATTTAAAACGAAGGAAGAAGTAGTGGTTAAGTATAATTTGAGAAACGTTCCATTCCAGGGAAAGATAAAACAATAATTTTAAAAACAGTAACCGAGGATTTTACTTTGTATTTAACTCATACGCGCTCCCACCGAAAAAATAAAGAAATCACACGGCGAAGCACTTGCTACTGAGAAATTCTAGTTTAAAGTCTGATAATAATTAGTATGCTGTCAACTTATCATAAAAAATACTAGCTTAGATTTTTCCACATAGCAAATAAGAAGATCTACAATTTTTTTCTTGAATTTGTTTGAGAAAAAAATCTTAGCAGATTAAATCATAAAGTACATGACGATATTTACAGGGTGATTTAAAAATATTTTAAATAATTTAGCATTTCTAGAATACTCTGGAAAGTTCTTAAAACTTCCAGAAATATTGGTATCTTATCATAGGTACACTCACGTTTGTGAAAATTGCAACACCATGAAGGACTTACGCGAGTGAGCTGAAATTTTCAGGAAATGCAAAGTAGCGCATGATATGCAAATGATTAGAATTTGCAAATCCGTAGCGCATGCGTATGCTGAGCAGCGCCCTCTGAACGGCTGATGGATCCGAATAAATAGACGGCTGTAGCGAGGCGTGTATGGTTATCGGTGGTTATCTGCTAGTGGTAAACGTTAACTCAATCTGTACTTATGCCTCGTCGACGAAAGAGAGCGAGATTTGAACAACTTACAGAGTTTGAACGAGGGAGAATCATCGGCCTTCGTGAAGCTGGATTGTCGTATCGTGCAGTAGCCTCTCGTGTGCAGCGTAACAGCAGCACAGTGATGCGCGTTTGGAAGCAGTGGACGGACGAGTGTCGGACAACTCGGAAATCCGGGAGTGGACCCCGAAATGTGACGTCAGCTCGCGATGATAGACACCTGGTCCGCATGGCGCGGACGGACCGTACAGCTTCCTCTAGACAATTGGCAGCACTGTGGTCAATAGCTACAGGTGTTTCATTGTGTGCTTCATCAATTCGTAGACGTCTGCTGCAGTGTGGACTGCGCGCACGGACTCCTTTATACAGGATCCCCCTAACGCACGACCATCGCCGCCTGCGGCTACAATGGGCCAATCAGCATAGAGACTGGCGTGCTGATTGGCAGCATGTCGTGTTTTCTGACGAATCCCGCTTTAATTTGTGGTACCATGATGGCCGCATTCGTGTCAGACGCTATGCCGGTGAACGCCACCTTCCGGAGTGCATTATCGAACGCCACAGTGGACGAACACCCGGAGTTATGGTCTGGGGCGCCATAGCATATCATAGACGATCTCAATTGCTACGAATTGTGGGCAATCTGAACAGCAACCGGTATATCCGTGAAGTTCTACAGCCCGAAGCTGTTCCCTTCCTTCAAAGCTTGCCAGGCGCTGTATTTCAACAGGACAATGCCCGCCCTCATACTGCTCGGATTGTTAAATCCTTCTTTGCAGCGCAGCAGGTACAGCTTCTTCCTTGGCCTGCGTGTTCCCCGGATATGTCGCCAATTGAACATGTGTGGGATGTCATTGGTCGGCGTCTTGCTCGTGATCCTCGTCCTGTTGCGTCTGCAGACGAACTTTGGGTACGCGTACAAACGATATGGAATGCTCTTCCTCAGTCAGACATTCAAACTTTGTTTGACTCCATGCCACGTCGTATAGCAGCACTTATTGCGGCGCGTGGTGGCCACACAAAATACTGATTCTGATCTCTTGTTCTTGTTTGTTTGCTTTGAACATTTAATCATTTATTTGTACCACTACCACTCAACTGTGTATTAAATTGCATTCAATTATGACGATTCCTTCTTGGTGTTGCAATTTTCACAAACGTGAGTGTAGTTTAAAAAGTATGTGTAGAAAACTTATCTCCATATAATCTTTTATCTTCTTTCTTAAATGAAAATTAAATAATTCTTCTCCACCACCTTCTTCAAGGTGTATAACGTAATATTCTTGGAATGCTTATATAGGTTTTGCATTCACAAGTAATGTTTTAGAATTCTTTCTTCTTGGTAGCTATGAATCAATATTTGGAAGCATGGCTAAGTTAGAGGCAGTGAAAGTAAAGACGCAAAACAATATCAAAATATATGTGGAATTTTTTTTATTTTACTTTTCAAGTCAACAGTTATTTAAATTCCTACTGATATTTAAATGTTGCCAAATTTCTTTCAAATTCTTCGAAAGATGTATGTTTTGAATAAGACAAAATACGCAAGAGATATTTCGCCTGAGAGAAGGGATAATGTCGGGAAATGATTTGGCTTTTTTGGATTATAGCAAAGCATGCAAGGTCTATCATACCTAGCGAAAATTGTGCCTTCGTGGAGGCCTATCTAACGGAAACTGACTCATTTACATATAGGAGAAAACCCAAAGAAAGAATTTGAAGCAGAGTGGAACTACTTATTTCCAACGATTTTACGGCTCGGCCTCAGGGAAGTTATGGCTTTCGGAAGGACTTCCTAAATTAACTCATATTTACATACTCATGGTGAGAACCACAAAAGCACTTATGCAGCCAGTCCTTAGCTTGGATTCGAACCCGGATCAAACTACTTGCGAAGTATGGGATTAAATATCTGTGTGTGTTTTAAGGACTGTGCCAATAGTGGCATGTTTCATATTAAAATCTGATTAAACCCCAGAGTAATTCTAAAAATACGTATTTCACATTTGTGGCCTGAATGATATTATTAGCTATATATTATTTCTGCTGAATGTGTTCCTCTTTTGGAAATAAATGGAACACTAGAGGTAAGACGATTCTTAAATTTCCTAGAATCTGAATCTTAAAAGGCTCTCGAGAAAGCCACGGTTATATATGTGATCAAAAGGAGTAAAGCTAACGAGAACGTAGAGCCATCTGTCGGCAGAAATAGTAACGAAAGTTGAAAAATCAAGTTAATAGTACTTTAAGTGTTAGGAAGGCTGGATTGGAACTAAGGTCAATAACTAAACAAAAGAAATCTTTATGAATGTGAAAAGTTTCAAGAAATCCAGTTCACCAACGGAGGAAGATTTCTGGATAATTTTTGGAGTCCCGTAATCAAGATTATGATTAAATTTCTAACTATTATTGGTTATCGAAGACTTGTTAATTTCGCATTTTCGGACATCAGATTCGTGTTACTTGACTTTAATGCTCTTTTAGTTTGCCCAATATATCTCAAAGTACACTAACAAGATATGCTATAAATCTCCCAAGAATTAAGGTCAGAAATAGAATATTTAAGAAAAGAACCATGGATTTTATTGATGAGTGAGAAAATGACTTCAAAATCGAACTTCTGGTGATTTCCTGCAATTTTGCAGCTGATAGAAGGATGGAATGAAAGCATGACAATGTTATTAATGTTATTTATAACAGCGGTAGGTCAAAAGAAATTTCTGCTGAAACTGTGATTTAGTTACGCAAAAGAAGTACTTGATATCGTGTATCTTTCTTTATAATTTAAGGGGAAAAGAGAAATACATAAATATCTCTCTCTCTATTTATTCACCCTTCATTTTAGAATTCTGGTCTACCCTGAACAATCAGAAAATAAATACTGTTCTTTAACCAGTATCATCACAATAAATTAGGACTTTTGCAACCGAAATTCCCATTTCCAAGAACAGATATCATTCTTTCATAGTCTTTTCAAGAAGGAAAAAAAGGGTCGAATTGTCTAATTCTCAGTACGGAAAAGAAAAATTCTCAGTAGGTTCTTCAAATAAGATGATTCCATTTACAGTCATATCAGTTTTCTCAAGATATACATAAATTACAATCTACCTCTTTAGAACACCTATCCAGTGTCTTCTTTCGCCATGAAAAAATTTTTCTTGCATTATTATTTGATGCTAAGATGACTTTTTTAATCTGCGTTTAATGACAAATAAATCTAAGAATATAGTTTTAAAAGCGCATTTAAACTTATTAAGAACATTCGAATAAAACTAAGTAAACAATGTAAATACAGAATTAAGAATCGTGAATTCCTAGGTTCATTTCCTCAGGTACAATTAATGTTTTTTTAAATTGTATACTTGAATAACAGATCATATTTCTGACAATTTTCCTGATCCTTTTTAAACGCCAAAAAGAACGTATTATTATAACAGTTACTATACATACACAATAAATTTGGAATGATAATTTTTTTCCAGAAAATTTAAAAGAAAAAAAAAGAAACTTGAGTATTTTAAGAATTACTAAAACCACATTTGCACCATGGCACTAAGAGCTGCCACGAGATTGATACCGGTGACCCACGTACCACTGAAACTGCAACAATTGCTTTATTTTATTAATAAACCCTTCTACTGAAGTTCAATAAAACTAATTTTTAGTAACAATAAAATTAATTTAAAAGTTTAGAGTTAAAACGTTTAACGGTTTTCTTGGTTAGGATTCGAAAAATTCGAATGACACAAAAGGCGCGAAAATTTGAGCTTTGGAACCTTTTTCACGATTCGTGAAGTTCTAGAATCTGAATGTCCCATTCTTACTGAAGCGCATGCAGAATTTCTTTGCCACTGGAAAAATATTACGGGCACTTCTAGCAGCGTTATGCTTATACTCTTTTAGACATCTCCGGCAGTGATCTCAAACTCAAATTGCCCGCGGGCCGCATGGATAATCTGAAAAGACCGACGAGCAAGAATTTTTTTTTAAATTAATTTTTTTAAACAAAATAAAAAGTATTTTAAATAAATTTTAAATTTTGCTTACTAAGTATTCTTCAAAACATGCATAAACAATGATAATAATATCGCAAATAAACAATATTCAAACTTATTTATATTTTCTATCTGAAATGTAAAGTCTGGTTTGTCGGTTACGCTTTGTAATCCAACTATACTGGCAGCGAAATATTAAATTTTCAGACTGATGTTTATTTAAAATTCCTCTAACATGTTCAATTAATCATTAAATAATGTGCTTTTATTGAAACGGAAGGAAATTATGAAAACCCTCTTAATTTTTCAGACAAAATTTTCCAAGAAGGACAAATCTTGAGAATAAATAATGAAAACTTAGTCTCTTTCTCTTACTTATTAAATTTTTCTTCGGCGCCTAAATAAAAATACATATGTTTGTATGTAAGTAATTATAAACTACTTTTATGTTTAACTGCAACCTAACAATTAATGGCGTTTCGATTCTGATAAAGTTTCTAACCTTGGAGAGAAATTACTTGAAATCATCTTCATCACGGACAGTGGCTGCTCATCGGTTAGTCGGGTTTTTTTCTTATTAATTTTCAACTGCGAAGAAAAGCTTTTCATGTATAAATGTATTCCAGAAACAAAGAGATTATTCTTATGCAAAATTCGTAAATGAACTTACTTATTTTTTGGCAAGTACGAATAAAATTTAATGAAATATATATCTTCAAAAATTTTGAATAATATGCATATTACATTATAAATTAGTAGGCTCAACTTATAGGTTTTTGGATGTGTTATTGAGTCCAGTTTTTAATGATATAAAAATAATGCAAGCTCGTACATTAAAAAATAATAAAAGCCGACAGTTTGAGACCAGTGGGTTAGGGAGAGGGGATCTATACAGTATTTTTTAAAGTGTTAAAAAAATATTCACTCTGTGTTTGCTATGAATGTGTTCCATGGAATCCCAAAATCACCATCCATGCTATGAATGTGTTCCTTTGTCTAACATACATACAAGTTTTGACTTTTACGTACTGTATTTTCTCGTGTATTTTCCTCCTTTTTAAGTAATTTTATTGTCCAAAAACACAGAGGGGAAAATTATGCAAATAATTTAATTCCGAAGGAATCAGTTACAGTAAGAACATAATAAATGAAAAGCAGTTACGGATAAATCAGAAGTAACTATCAGAATATTGTTTCTCTAAAAGGAAACTACACTCCAGTGTAATATTAATATGACAACATTTAATAAGGTGTTTTCATTTCGACATCCCTATAGCTTGAATCTCTCCCGGTCTAATTGTTGTCTCTAATAATCCTTAGACCTCAAATCATCCATAAATAGTTAAAGAAGAGGAATGTGCAGCTAACTGAGCGGAATCGTAGACTGAATATCAGTTTGTGTTTGCTTCGTTGTGAATGGCCTGTTCTTGTATTAGGGTGGCATAAAATTCAAAAGTTGGAAGGGAAAAGTTCCGCGTGATTTTCGTAGGTAGTTCGCGGCGGTTGTCTTTGTTAGTAAGACGAGAACAATCACTAAGTGGAAGAATCCATTTTAAAATTTAGAGGAATCTTTTCCTGAATGCAATGAGGAAGAGGAAAATTAGGCGAATGTTTAAAATAATTTCAGAACCTGACACTAAAAAGCTAGGAGGTAAAATATACGAGGAAATGCGGCACACAGATTTCAAAAATAAAGCTGCTATTGTAGAGTCATTAGGATTTTTTGGAAGCAGAAGCAGGAAAAATATGCATTGCCTTCGCCGAGATAATATAAGTATTATCACCTATAATCAGTATTTTTCTTTATACAAAAGAGATTTGCATTAAATATTCAAGCCTTCTGCTTACAGGGTTTAGAACAGACATCTATCCTCTTGCTCCAAAGCATAGTAAGAACAATGTTATAATAGTAATAATAACGATACACAAAATAGTGCTGAAACTAGGTGGCACTTTTTCAAGTGCGGCATTTTAGTGGTTAGCTATCTGTATATCGTGTTAAAAAAACTGGTTACAGACTTTATTTCCTTAAGTACTGACCTTAGCAAATGATTCAAATTACAAACATTCTGAAACTAAAGAGAAGAATTTTTGGGAAACAGTTTCATTATTGTGAATAGCAGCAGTTTGGAAATATTTGTAGAGACATTAGGTTATTTCTAAGCAGGAGTGATGAAAAATGAGCAACGCTTTACCGGGAATCCAACCACAGATCTCTCGGTTACGCGTCGAGCGTCTGACCACTACACTAGAAAGGCATGCGAAGAAGGCTGGAGAAATACCTTATATACTCCTCCTTTTAAAGGGCGACTGGAGATTATTGGCCCCAATCGCCAAATCGTGGTGATGCAGAATCATCAACCACCACCTTTTAGTTCGGGCGCCACTTGTAGAGTCATTAGGATTTTTTGAAAGCAGAAGAATAGAAAACGAGGAACGCCTTTCCCGGGAATCGAACCACGGGCCTCTCGGTTACGCGTCGAGCGTGGAGACCATTACACCATGGAGGCATGCGAAGAAGGCGGGAGAAATACCTCATATACCCCCCTTTTAAAGGGCGACTGGGATTTTGGGAACCCAATCGCCAAATCACGGTGGTGGAAATCATCATTCACCAGCTTCTTTTTTTTCGGGCGCCAGTATAAAGACATTAAGTTATTTGGAAACAGGGAAGATGAAAAATGAGCAACACCTTCGCCGGGAATCGGTCACGCGTCGAACGTGCTGACAACTACACCACGAAGGCATGCTAAGAAGGCGGGAGAAATACCTTATATACTACAGGGAGACTGGGGTTTGAGGGACTCAATCGCCAAATCGCGGTAGTGGAGAATCATCATCCACCACCTTTTATAGTTCGGGCGCCAGTACAGAGTCATTAGGTTATTTGGAAGCAGGAGATATGTAAAATGAGCAACGCCTTCGCCGGGAATCGAACCACGGACTTCTCGGTTACGCGTGCTGACCACTACACCCTGAAGGCATGCGAAGAAGGCGGGAGAAATACCTTATATATTAAAAAAAAATTCATGTGGCTTTGGACTACTAAAAATTTAAATTTTTAGGTTATTATGTTTACCAAGTTTAGCAGTTAAAGTTTCATAATTTTAAGTATAAAATTCTCAAAGATGTCCATAATTAATGTTTTCATAGGGCTAACTGCAAGTCTAACAACGAATGTTTATAACCCAACAGAGAATTATTAGGCTGTAAAATCTGCAATTTTTGTTTCGTAGTTGCTTCCTTAAATTTGTGTGAAAATTTTAAAATTTCAATAGGTAACACACAGGCATCGAAAAATAATCCAACACAATAAATTCATGCTTGAATTTTTCCGCTAATTTTTCACGTAAAAGTGTGGAACGTTATTGATTTTACTTTTAAAGCGCAATGAATAAACTACTAAGTGCGATTTTTCCTGTTTAGGGTTGAAATGAAAATTGGCACTTTAGAATTGTAAGATGGCCCACCAACAATGCTGAAACTGTTGGAATTTTTCTGAAAACTTCTGTTTTAATATACTAAACCCACCAAATCATGCGAGTAAGATATCGGCTATCAAAAATTTTGCCGCTTCAAGTTATAAAGTATTTCTCCCGCCTACTTAGCATGCCTTCGTCGTATAATGGTCAACAAACTCGGCGAGTATTCGAGACGTCCGTGGTTCGAGTCCAGGCGAAGGTGTTGCTCATTCTTTCCATCTCCTTCTACAAAATATTCTAATAAATCTACATTGGCGCCCGAACTAAAAAAAGGCGGTGGATGAGGATTTTTCACCACCAGGATTTGGCGATTGGGCTCCCTAATCCCCAGTCGCCCTTTAAAAGGGGAAAAGTATTTATATAAGGTAATTTAAGGTATTTCTCCCGCCTTCTTAGCATGCCTTCGTGTTGTAATGGTCAGCACACTCGGTGCGTATTCGAGAGGTCCGTGGTTCAAGTCCCGGCGAAGGCGTAGCTCATTTTCCATCTCTCCTGCTTCTAAATAACCTAATGTCTCTAAAGTTTAAATCAGCGCAAAATTTTATTCGAGCGCAGCATACAGTAAAAAAATTTAAATGGATAGTAAAATATAAAATTCTGCTCCTAATGACACTAAGTTTATAATTAAGTAGCCCGCATCTCAAAAACTTAGAAAATCATATTTGAAGGTTCTAAAGGACATTTATAGTGTAACTTCACAACCAGCTATAGTATAAATCATTTATCGAGTAACTTCACAACCAGCTATAGTATGAATCACATATCACATGGACGGAAGTTCACACTACGACGGGAAGCTCCCAAATCCCCCAACACTCTCTCTCTTCAGCAAAAGTCTAGCAACGAACGGCAAGGATTTCCTGCTCTGCAGCAGCACGATTTGTATTTATGAATACCTCGTAGGTCATTCGCTTGAAAATGGCTTAAATTTGTCTGACCTTCTGACCTGAGAGAATATCTGTAACGTCAGCCAATAGGAAACAGGACAGCAAATAACATAAAGCCTAGCTCTTACTGGAACTTAAAAATAATTGTAAAACTGTTTTCATAAAATGTACTACCTATTTTGCAAAACTTTGTTCCTGAAAGTACGAATTTATTGCCTCCTCTAACTAAAAGTAGAGCTTTCCTGCGAATTTTTTCCGAAGTAGAAAAGGTGTAAAACGATAAAGCGACTATCATTAATTTACATAGGAAACATTTCTAAGTATTCCTACATGTAATAAATAACCTACCTTATAATATAGAAAGCTTAAAAAAACGTTAAACTATGTAGAGAAATTAGGTTATTTCGAAGCAGGAGACATGAAAAATCAGCAATGCCCTAGCCCGGACTAGTCGAACCACGGACCTCTCAAATACGAGACGAGTATGCTGACCACCGCATCATGAAGGCATGCTAAGAAAGCGGGAGAAATGCCTTATATACTCCCCCTTTTAAAGGGCGACTGGGGATTAGGGAACCCAATCGCCAAATCCTGGTGGTGAAGAATCATCATCCACTGCCTTTTTTAGTTCGGGCGCCACTATAGAGGCATTAGGTTATTTCGAAGCAGGAGCCATGACAAATGAGCCATGTTCTCGCCGGGACTCGAACCATGGACCTCTCGAATACGCGCCGAGCGTGCTAACAACTATACTACGAAGACATGCTAAAAAGGCGGGAGAAATACCTTATAATTATAATAAAACTACATGATAAATATACGATGATAATAGTGTATAACTGTGTCATAAATATATAACATGCCGAAAGTAGAAATAATTTATTCACTACGTAGTTTCACTTTAACGTTATTGGAAAGCGTGGCAAGTATACTCAAAGATTAAGAGAAAGAGGGGACAGCTATGGAGGTGATGGTGCCGAAAGTTAACTTGGTAGGAGACACTGGATATAGAAATGTAAAAGGAAAGGGAAGAGGGTCACATAAGTTTCTCCGTCAGTGATCAAGAAACTATGGACGTGAAACACTGGGAATTCGTCCTAAATACTACTCTCCCTGATTGAATAGGTTGGCTGTATGGGGTTTCTCTATGAAAAACTAGTTGCTGTAACTTGAAAAAATCTATTTGTGCTCTCAAATATTCCTGAATTCTAATATGTGGCTCCTACAACATGAAGTTAAACCAATCCCACACTAAAACTAGAAATCATCTTTCAAGCAGTGAGATACGGACGCAGCAGTGCTTTGAATATCTGCTAAATGTTTCTGCATTTACAACTGATCTGTCGTTTACCATAAAATAATAGGCGTTCACATCTTAAGTTTTCTGCAGTTGACAAGAATTGGGTTGCCAACAAATGTTTAACAATTTTTCTAATATCTGCGTGGTTATTATGGTAAATTTGAATTAGATTCTGTGATGGTAGTAAACCTCCTGAACACAGATGAAGCATAGTTACACAGCGTTAGCGATTTTAAGAGCTAGACAGTAAAAAAGGAAAACTTTTTGAATTTCTCTTTTCTGTCTGAGCATTTTAAAAAAGTATGCTTTTTCCTACTCCACAGAACAGACTATTTTGGTAAAAAAAGTCCTTTGATAAGTGTAAAACTCGCCTTTGCTGCCTTAATCTGAAAAGCAAACTATGAAATTTGTTTCTGAGTAACTTTAATAGTTAACTTTAATACTTATGCAACTTTTATGCATTATATTTCTCGACAGAAATTATATATGTAATCTGGCGAAGGTTGTATAGAAAAATATATAGTCCATTGTGAAATGATATCTTTATTTTTAGCTAAAGTCTGAATAAATTTATATTTTAACTGTCTCGGAATGTAATAATGCTCTATGGAACTTTACGTTTTCTTTCCATTTAACACGACAGCGTTAATAACACCAAATACGTTGTGTTGAAAATTGCACAACTGTAACACACAGATGAAGTTCAGACGTGTTCTTAACATGCCCATAAAGTCCATTGTATGTTTTTGTATTCAGATGTGCTACTTGGGACAAAACGTTTAAGGATGTTTGCCATAAATTCTCTTGAATAGTTCTTTTCACGGAAAGGAGAAAAAAATACTTTATAGTTAGCTATCTTCAAAATACACTTAATAGCGATTTTTTATGATGCTGTATCTTCGGGACTCTCTTTTCTAATTATTCTTATGCAATGCAGTGTTTTGTAACCAGATGCACTACATCTTTGTAATTCATATGCAACAGACATAATCTGAAAGACAAAAGCAGGGTTACCCTGACCGCCATACGTGAGACGGTCGAGAAATCTTCCGTTCAAAAGCTTTCTGAAAGGAATGTGTGCAATAGGATCAAAATGCTAAAAATGGCATAGCTATAAAACTATTGGCAGGTATAATGTATTAGTACTGCACAAATATTGTTTTAATCAAACGGCTGATCTAAAACTGAAACTATGGAACAAAATTGCTCGAATGAAATTCTGTAAAGCCAGCTGTCCTGGAAGAGCAACTTGAATCTAATACATGAACATTTTATCTTTAAAATCGATATAATCTTCTGAATATGGCTGTTCATAACCTTTTGCTGCTGGCACTTGTTAATTCGGTTTTATTGGTTTGGTTTATTTAATTTATTTAATTATGGCAAAGCTTGCAAGGGCTATCTGCTTAAGGAGATATATGCCTTCGTAAAGGATTTTCCAAGGGGACTCGCTCGCATACACATTTGCACTTGGGAAAAACCACGAAAACTTCCATACAGCCAGCCCGTTGGCCTGAAATCGAACCCAGGTTGGAACCAATGGTTTTACCGTTCGGCCACTGGCGGGCAAACTTGTTTATTCGAAATGTAGTTTTTAAGAATGGTAATAATTTACTACGTTCTTAACGCTCTTAATTTTACTTCTTACCAAATAAAGGTATTTTTAAATACTTGATAAATGAAATGATATTTACTCGCTCCTACCGGATTTTTGAATTTATTCAAAGAAAAATGCTGCACACACTAAATACAATTTTTGGATACTACTAGACGTTTGCGTTCATTACGCGAAACGCAATAAAAACGAAATTTAAGAAACTAATTAAACGCATTACGAAAATGGTTTAAAAGTACATTGAGCTTGAAGATGCAAATAATTAATGTTAACCATTTTTATTTGAAGCATTTAGTTATTAAAAAATTTGCAGCAGAATTGAAGAGGAGAACAATTATTATAAGCTAGTGAAATCTTTCGTTACTTTTTAATTCTTTGTACAAAATGATATATAATATATAAGTGATGATGATGATGAGTGAGTCATGACATACGAGTGAGTCAAAGGTTTTATTTTAAGTAGCTTATCAAAAAATGACTCTATTCGAGTAATAAATGGCCAGAAAACTCTGCTTGGCATTCAATACTTTAGAAAAAATAATAATTCTTTTTAACTAAGTATATTGCTTTTGACATATATATACGCAGTTACAGTCCTGCATTATGAACTCCTATGGAAACTTTTCTTAAGCGAGACGGATCACAGATCACATCTTTTTTCTCTTCATGAAATTTGCTTCCGATCCCTTTATCCGCACAGCAGAATATATCGTTCCCAAAAGAGAAGACTGGAAACGGCTCTTACAACGACTCATTTGTGTCTGCATTCTTCCCTTAGGTGGACTATAAATGTCTTCGAGCGACTGAAGTAAAGTCAATTCAAGCTGTACCTAATACCGCGGTCTCGCTTCTTAAATGGAGTTCGTTCGTATAGATCATTGATTGAGAGAGGGAGCAGGGAACTTCTGGAAATGTACAGAACTCTCCTGGCGATACGAGCGAACCGAGTGTCAGAATAAATATTCCGGGTGACATTCGGAAACACTCGACATTTTGAAATCTTCAACCCTCTTGAAAGAGAGAAAGAAGGCGCAAACGAGACAAAATACTTTATTTGGGTGTTCTTTCAAACGCGCCTTTATTCAGGGGCTGCTAAAAAAATTCACGGAGTCATTCAGTGGTCTTGTGGTTTTTAATACGTAATAATAACAGTGGTTTTACCCGTTGATGAGTTTATAAATGCAATTAAAACATCATTACTTGGTTTTCTACACTGACAAAATAATTGGAAGTTCGTTTACTTTCTAGAAAATTAAATTGTGTGTTTGGAGGACAGAAGATTCAGAAAGTACATAACCTAGATACTTTTGACCATTTTTTAAATTATCAATAAAAGATTTTAGATTTTCTTGAAATTTAATCCATGTGATCATCACTGATAGCTTTGGAATCTCTATCTTAGAAAGAAATAATAACTACTAGAAAGCGAAGCAACTAGTATTCATTATTAATAATCTGAATTACCGCTAGAAAAGTAAATGTTCGGATTACGCTTCGATAAATAGCGAAAATTTTAGTCAAAATATAAACTTGAATAGTTTAGATACAAAGAGGCATATTAAGAGTTTCAAAATCTCCTTTTGGTACCAATAGTGATCAGATTGTAAGGTTTATCTTAATTTTATTAACAGTTATTTTAAGTTTTATGCATCTTTCTTTTTATTTCTAGTTTCAACTTCCAGTTTCCTACCAGAATGTAATTTCAGAAACACGGTTAATGCAAATGAGTAAAGAGTAGTATTTAAGTCAAAGATTCACTGACTTCGTTAGAGAGAGCCTGAATTCCTGACTAGCGCTAGTTTGCTTTTTGGCTACGTCTCTCTTAGATATTGTTCTCTTAGATTATGTTCTCTATTGCTGCGCTCGGCCATACTTTAGGCCCTTGTTTTGCTTCGCCGACTTAATTAAGATTTAGGGGCCAACTACTTAGAATCTTGATAGCTTCGGCTATATCTTACAGTTAGCTTTATTTAAGCTTAGTTTAATTTTATATTAAGTTCAAGCCCAAGTGGAGGCTTTGCTGTACGTTCCGAGTTACGAGTTAGGAACTGATTGTATCATATTTATTCTGAGAAATAAAGTATAGTTAACCCTTCGTAATTCTTACGTCTCTATTCACACGTTTAGGCGATTATTCGCTTATTAGTGTTTGTGGGGTTCAAGGATTGAACACTGAATTAAATAAGTAAAACCCCACAAGATCAATAGCTTGCACACATGTTAGACGCATTTACAGAGTGGTTTATGGTAGTTATTTTATTTCTGATTTAACAAATGACCTCGCAGTAGGGAATGAAAAAGTAGTTCATGCTAGCCCTTTTCCCTGTGGTATAATCAATAAATCATCCATCAGTTGGTCCTCGCAATTTTCTACTCATGGATTTAATTCATTTCAAACCTGTGTCATTTCCTGGATAACGGTTGTTTTATTCATGTTTAAAGTTGTTGTGTCAGAATACTGTAGCCGATACACCTGAATGCTTTAATTTTATTTTAAATTACGTTGTTTCTCACAACAAGGTATGTTATACTATAATTAATGAATTCTGAAACTATCTGAATATTTGAAAATGAAATATAAGCTTTGTGTAAACATAATCTCTGGTAAGCCACTTAACAACCTGTAATTAAAAAACTAAAATCCACTAATTTCAACAAAATAACAAGTGTTAAATTTGGCGGTATCATTACTTTATATTTTTGCAACGGAACTATATTATTGCATGTGATAAGCACCTCAGATTTATGAAGTTAGGATTGTTAGCTGAGATTACTGAAGGTACTTTTGAGAAATCAAATATGAATCATCATGAGAATTTTTCAGGAAACTTAAATATTAATTACTTCATGATAGACCTCTATGAGTTGAAGAATAATGTTACAAACCTATAAATAAGTATCGCATAAAGGAGTACGCTAAATGGCTATTGTTGTGCTACCTAGTCACGAAGATGAAAAAAGAGATATTTTGATCGATTTAATAGAGATCATTGCCTCGACGTTGTTAAGCATGCACTTCAACTAGAGGGTATCATACCCGTTATTAGGGTGATATTTCCATTGCACATTCTTCCGATTTATTTGGTCTTCCGCTATGTGATGGTCGTAATATATGTGTTTTGGTATGCCTTTGCTTTGTTGTTTGCTGTGTGGTTTGTACTACACACCAACCTATTAGACCAGTTTCTCGCATTTCCATTAAATGGATTTCTTGTTTTATTCCGTGTTTTCCCTTTGTTGCTTATTTTTAGCAAAAGTGTATATATTTCATCATATCAATACATGACATTTTTTATAACGAAAGCTATATTTATAAAGAATTTATTTATTTATAACGAAAACTATATCCGTATTCTCAATGTTACGCTGGTCAAAATAATCAATCTGAATATGGCTAACCCTGTTGATAGAGATGGCTAAATGAGGTTTGTGCGTTTTTATCCATGTGTGACACGAATACGTGTCAGTTTTCCATAGAAAATCCTTCCCGAAGGCATGCTTCGTAGTTATCGATCAGTTAATCAACAAAAAAAGTTTGAATCTCACCGCAGTATACTTTTTTGGCCTGAATACTATTTCCCTTCCCTTTAAAATGATTAAAGTTTTTCCCTGCACAAAAGAATTTTGGAACATTTTAGAAAACTGCTAATGCGAATAACAGCGCGAAAATGGGTTAGTGTAACACAGATTTAAGAAAGCTAACGAGTTCAGTTCGCATACTAACATTTCAAACTCACAAAATAAAAAAGGCAGACTTACGTTGAATTTAAACTACACCGTAAGAATTTCTCAGTTGATTAATTAAAGTTCATCTGAGTTGCGAATACGCTGAATATTAAAACGTGGAACAGATTATAATTTTCCTCTACTAAAACCACATTTGATGAACACACTGTAAGGAACACAAATGTATTTATATTAGTGAAACTTCATAGCCGTTAACAAAATCTAGCAGATATACTAATTTGTTTTACATTAAACCAAAGTTTTCTTTCCGCTTTAGCTTCGAACCACAACCCCGTTTAAAAGACTGGCAAATATGTGGATCAAAATATTATATGAACAACAAATGTTAAGCTCATCAAATCTTAGGAGACTGAATGTCGCAGAATAAAATTTTAAATACTCCTAGTTGTGCAGCTTTTTCTTTTTACAGCACAAGTGATTAACTTTTATTTGTCATTTACCTTTTTTCTTTTGAGGGGCGGGATTAGCTTTAATATCAGATTTCTCTCTTCTCTTCTGCTTTCAGACTTCCATCTTACGAGTTATTATTCCTAATTACGAGTTACCCCCCCGATCGAGTTCTTTGTCCTTTCCTTCTGTTTAAATCACTAATTAAGTTAGCTTTGTTTTATAAATAAGAGATTTCTTGAGGAATCTAACTCACTCATTGCTGAACATTCTTTTAATAACTGATGATGCTGAAAAACGTATGGAAGTAATGCAAAATAATATTCTATAAATATTTTTCTTTTATAAGGTTAGTGTTCTTTGGATTTAAATTTCAAACTCGGGTAGTATCAATTTTTTATTTTATTTTTTAACTTTTCATACATATCAAGCTAGTGCTCACTGGCCTTAAATTTCAAATCTCTGGATGAATTTCCAGGTTACTGTTTTGTGACTAACAGGAACTGCAAATTCTGAGTTTTAATGAATAACAGCAAGGCGAACTATGATGGTAAGTTTGAAAAAGTTTACCAACGTTGTAAAAAAAATATTTAACAGTTAATTTTTTTGGACATGTGCGATAGATTTCTATCCTCGTCAAAATGCTTTTACGAAGATTAATTCGACATCCATTTTAGTTAGTATGTCTTTGTCTTAGAAGCTCAACCTCGAAAATGAAGTCCAGCAAAATATCAACCATCGGAACACCTAAATCATTGACATTCAGCTATTGTTATTGAATTAGGAAACGATTTAAATTTAAATTGGCTAAAGCGAAGAATAAGATGGACACCAAATTTGACGATTATCGTGTTAGATAATGATTTTATTTTGAGAACCATACTTTTTCGTAATAACTTTATTTCGGAAACCTTATTTTTTTAAAACCCCAAACTAATGTAACGTAAGAATAACAAAGTAGTAATGTATCATGTAATCGATATAATGTTTAACGTACGCAATGCCGAGACTGTGCGCGATGCCGAATTTGTGCAATTCTCTTATTTTTTAAGATAAAACCGATAGCTGTGTACATGCCGAGGAAAATAGTAATACATATAATAGAATATATGAAATTTTTCTTGTGCGCAGTTCTGAGAATGCGCGCGATGCTGATTTTGTACGATTCTCTGATATTTTTTAAAGTGAAGACGGATCGCTGGGTGCATGAGTAGAGCAACATTATGTATCATATAATATATATATATATAATGTTTAATGTGCTCAAGTTTGTGCAATTCTTTGATGTTTTTAGGCAAAAACAGATAACTGTATACAGAGTTAGAAAAGCAATAATGCATTTAATATAAATTTCAGTAGCTTTCAGGTTCGAACGTGCGGTAAAATGGAGGGAAAAAGAAGTAAGGAAAGTTTTATTGGCACCATCTAAAATTTAGTGGCAAAACAGCAAATTTTAGTGGCACCATCTAAAAAACGAACAAGTAAATACATAAATAAAAGCGGTAGATCGCCTACTACATGAACATTGACACCAAGCCAAAGTAAATGAAATGAAATAAAAATAAACAAATTAACAATACCGATCGCGTTTGCCATTTACCGGAGCTTCTGGATAAAATTTTGTAATAACTAGTTTGCTCATCTTATCGTTAGCTAATGTTAATAAGGCTAGTAAACTTAATATTAAATACTGAGTAGGAAAGGTATTCAACGCTGAAAAGGCAGAAACTGCTTTAACAATGATTGAACAATCTCAAACTATAACATAATTATAACTGCCATATTTATAGATAGACCTCTGCGTCTAAGAATACATCAGTCTACAAAAAACAATTTAGTACATCAGTATAACAAATCAACGCAGTCTTGCTTTATCAATAACAGCTTAATTTCACTTCCTCAAAAAATATAAATGTCAACAAATTCATCTTATTCTAGTATTAGGCCGTATTATTAATATATATGTCTAGACGATTACAAGAATTTTTTAATCAGAAAAGTTAAATACTTGATTTGTTGAACAGACAGAAGCCAAGTCTAAAAGCTAGAGAAAGATGGAAATGTCTTCGTCTATGTCTTTTCTCTTTTGTAGATTATAAACTTGAGATACGTTATTTTTATGAATGATTAAAATTAACACACTGGAATGAAATTGTAATAATGAAAATCGAAGTATTTTCTAGGAAAGAAAATATTTATTGTTAATAGAATTAAAAAAAAGTTGAAAGAAGGATCTAATTTTAGTAATAAGTATCATGAGAGATTTATAAATTTTCCGGAAGTCGCATTTTCATATTAAACACAAATTACATTACCTAACTATTTCCCCAGACAGAAGCGTGTTTTATCCTCATCAGGAAAATGAAATAAATATTTAATTTTTTAAAACTTTTTATAGTCGTCTAGACCCATGCATTCTTAAATGCAGGTCACGCAAGTCATTTAGAAATCATCTCTTGGGTACCTGATTGACATTCGAAGAGAATGTCACATTTCTCCCCTAACACCAACTCTCTTCAACGATTGATAATATATCGTCGAAACTGAAATACTCTCAACGGAGTAATTCTCGTTCTCTGGCTCTTCCGTTGTATAACGATTCAGGCGATAAAACGCTTCTTGCTTCAAGGACATTGTTTCGCTGTTGGAAATATGGTTCTGCTACGTGAACTGCAGCTTTGTGAAACAAAAGAATTATGCTTTGCAATAACTGTATGCTCTGAGTATTTCCAAAATTTTCCAAAAATATCTCTTATTTTCCAAAAACAGAAATGCCTTTCAAGCGATCAAAAACAGTACTGAAGAATCTTTCCCCCCGTCCAGTTACATAATTCAAACTGTCATTCGTATACATAAAGGATAAATTAAGTTCCAATCATTTTCGTAAACCTGTATATTTTTAAGTACTCATATATAAATGCAGCTCCGTGTCTAGAATTATTATTCAGTTTTTCAAAAAACCGTATAGTTCGTAGAGCAATATAATCACATATAAAGGAAAATATTTAAGGTTCCCAATTAAACATTCACATGTATTTCATATATGGCAAAAACGAAAAATAAACCTTATTAGACTTGTGAACATAAGTATATACAGGGAAGTCATTAAATAACTTAATTAAATAATGGCGATTAACAGATATCGAAGAATTCGTTGAAGTGTTTGCAAGACAAATCAAGAGAGATATAAGATATACATTCCTGATTCAAAATAAGAATAGATCACTTATAACAATTGTAGTTAACGCAACCCTACCTCTGAAATTTTGAAATTAGTCACCATGATTTTACAAGGTATTATATTCTGTTTGAAGCAAAACAGAATGAAGCGTTCGAACAGTGAGTGTAGAATAAAAAACTATTGAGATAACTGTCTTTAAACACTGGAAAGCAAACGAGATAGTAACTGAAACAGAACGTCCATACAGTTTCGTAGATGAGACGGCAGCACCAGAGTTGAAGGGCTTTCCCATCACATCCTTCAAATCTTTCCTCTTCCTTTCCATCCAAAAATTCCGTTAACAACAAGAAAATTCAATGAAAGTGCTCATTCTCCCGTTGTCTTCATTCATCATGTGTTTTGTGAAAAGGAAGAATGAGACTTTCCCAAAAACAATGGATCGTGAACTTCAAAAGCTGTATTGTAAAAATGGTTGCAATATTGCTGAAGTCTTAAGCTCATTTTTGCTCTGTGCCCGATGTATTGCAAACGATCTCGCTGTATTCAAGACAATTACACAATTCAAGACAATCTAAGACAAGCCAACAATGACCAATGCTGACAATGTTCCCGGCGCACTTTCATCGGGGCAAATTTTGCAGAACAGGATCTCGCATTAAGCCTCGGGAACTCCGGAACCGGTACATGGAAAAAGATTTCTTATTACGAATTCTTTGGACAGACGAAGCATTCTTGATCTTAACTGGAAAGCTAACACAAAGAACTGTGCTCACCAGTCTCCAATATTTGTTGTCTACACCACTGAACAATCAGTGGTGTAGACAACAAATGACGGTTAAGTAATATTTTACAAAATGGGATTGGATGCAGGGGGGTGCCCTCTCTTATGTATACATGAGTGTAAAACAACTGCTTCATAATCCTATTTGTGATCGTTTCATCGCGGGTCATCTGATGTCCAGGAACTATAGGAATAATTCCGGTGCATTGAGCAGCTTGTAAAAAAGCATCATGGGTGAAGCATTGAGTAATACAAGCAGACGTGCATCGCATTAGTGTTGTCTTTGCCATTGCCAGCGTGTAATATTTTCTTGATAACAGAATTTTGGATTTAAACAATAACCAGTGCCCTCATTATGGTTTATTTTTATGTGCTTATGTATACACATATGCATAACAAAGCAAAAGCAAGGTCAACAATAAAACAAAATCAAACTATAATACATACATAAGTAAATGACAGCACGCACAAAGCTGCAGTAATTTGCAAACACGGTAAATAAATAAACTAAAACAATAAAAATTTAGAAACATTCGGATAAAAAATGAAGTACATTACAAAATGCAAATCATTTTTAAATAGAAATACAAAAACAAAGCGGAGTATTTTCAATGAAAACGGAAAAACAAAAAAATCACAAATTTCGCCTATTTTAAAATCCGATAAAAAAATTTAACAACATGAAAATAAAAATGAATAAAAACAATAGACAATGAAAACTATTCATATATCTCACTAAGGGTCGACATATGTATAATTTCATTAACAGCATTTCTGAATTCGACAGTACACTCACAAAAAAATTAGAAATTTTGAAATTTTTTAAAAAGATAAATGGGCAAAAAATAGGGAATTCACTGATGGAACTATACCTATGCAGCCCCAAAATACCAGTAAAAAATGAAAAATTAGAAAATATATCAAAGCGCAGAAATGTAATTATTGTAAAAATTCAGCTTAGTGAAAGTGTAGCAAAAAGAAAAAGATAAAGATAAACGGTGCATTCAAGTAATAAGCGAACAAAAAATCAGATGTTATCTATTAAGTTAAAAATTAACAAGCAATCATCACAGAAAAACTTAAAACATTTTAAGTTTAGGCCTCGTTTGCCGCTGGTTTAGAGTTCACAGTTAAAACTCGCTCTTTATTTGGCGTTCCCGTGGAGTACAGGTAAATTTCAAAAAAACATTTTTCGGTGACTTCAGTTGTCAGCAATTCTTCAATAATTCTTGATGATACTCGACTTGAACTGTCTTTTAGATAACTCATTATACTTACTATTTATTTTAGTATCATTCCATATAATTTAAAGATTATTCTCTATTGATGATTTTAGTACGCAGAACTGCAAAATAGCCATTTTTTTACCTGGAGCAAGTTTCCTTACAAACAAGAAGAGTTGTCTGATCCTTGTTTTTGAATTTTCTATGGGATACCAAGTATTTGAAATAAATTGAAGACCTTTTCGCACATTCGAGTGATTTGAATACCTTAATTAACATCTGATATTCTCGTAGAGGTTACCTGAATATTGTTACATGAATATGGTAAAGCACACGAGGGTTATCGACGTACCTTTTTGTACAATCGTGTGAACTGAATAAACTGATAAATGGATGAAAAATGTTAATTTTTTCTCCAGCACTGGCTAGAATTTCATGCATTGAATCAACTTGATTAAACAATAAAGAAAGTAATTTATTGCATCACTAGCCCATGACATTCAATATCACCTTTAGTTAACATCAAAATTTTGAAAAAAAATAGTTCTTGATTATTGCTTCAACCTGGAAGTACACCGAAACCAGAATTGAAAAGGAGAAAATATTTACATCTTTCGCTGCGTCATCATGAGGAGGTTAGTACAAAGAAAGTAAGAAATGCATCAGCGAGTTTCTGAACCAATAAAAGCACAAATTAAAGTTTAATAATTAAAATAATTTCAGAAGATTAATTAAATAAGCTGTGTCTTTATCAATCCAACCCCTACAGTCCGTAGTGGAAAAAACTGAAAAATTATAGTATCCAAATAATAAGCAAGCTTAAAAAAACCTTATGAAAATATTTTTTTTATTTATTTAAAAATTTTATTTATATTTACTTAGTATTGTTTTTTAATTTTGAGCAGGTCAAGTCCAAAAAGCAAACATGTAAATACAAGCAATCCAACACATGAAAAAATATAATAATTTGAAACCATACAGATCGAATATTTTTTTTTTGAAAAACTAGCTATAGAATCGAAATTACAAATAAGCATAATGGCTTAAAATTCTAATAACAATTATTTTCTACTAAAGCGGACGGAATCCAAAAAATAAGATGCGTAAACAAAAGCAATTCAACATATGAAAAAATAATAGCAAATAAAAATTTGATCCAAAAATATAAAACAAAAATAAAAAGAAGAGTCAGTTCTTAAAAACTGTAACATTAGAGCAAAAATTTTTGAATGAAAAATATTAATTCCACCATCTCATCAGCAAATTACCGTTGTTAAGCCTAACACGTGCTACGTGATTAAATAAGATTGACTACAAATTTTAAACTGTTTAATAATAGTAAAAATAATTAGAAAATGCTTCTAATGCAATAGTAAATATGGTGTAGTAAAAATGGGTCATTCGTTAAGGAAAAGACATCTAATCACCTGGATTATAAAACCAAAATGGATCTTCAAATGAAACCCGCCAAAATATTTTATAACAAGTGAAGTTTTATTTCAGTTAACGAACGGTAAAAGTCGTAGTGCTTAGTACCAAATAATTACATTTTTTTTTAATTCAGTGACCGAAATTAATGCAAAAATATTTTGGAAGGAATTAAAATAAATTTTGAAAAATAAAAAGTAAGTTCGGAGAAGTTAAAAAAATAATCGAAGTGATTAAAAGAAGCGTGTTGTATTAAAAATGTGATGAAGATAGGACAGTGTCTAGTAAACCCCGAGGAAAGTTGTGAGCAATCTTAATGCGAAAGAGAAATTTATCAAAAACGTTGATTACAGGAAACGTAAAAGAGGAAAAATGTAGGAAAAGAAACAAAAAAATGCGTAATTTTACAGAATATAAAACTCACTCATGAGGGCTTTCTTGAGACTCGGAAGCTGAAGTAGGCTCATTTGTTAATAAACAGTACTTATTTTGTATTTATCATATGTATATGTAATGATTTAAAAATGCGTAGATGAAAACATTGGAAGCTTTAATAGCTTTCGATATTGCGTCATGGTTTAGAAGACCGTAGTAGTTGAAGGCAGGGCTGAGTGAAAAGGCATGATGACGCATCCAACACAACAGAGCTTCACAATCTTTATTTTTTTACTCATATCAGATCATCCTTTTGCAGACAAGATATTTCTTAATCATAGTTGAATAATTTCTAAGTACATGGGTTTTAAAGTGCGACGTCATCTTAAGCAGGCAAGCAGCAGCGTCTTGCCAGCATGAAAGCGAAAGCGATGAAGAGCGCTGCAATTTAAAGGAAGAAGGGCGGGAGTCAAAAAGTTTCAATTCCGAGTTAGAAAAAGTTTTGTTTTACAATTATTTGATTGGGCAAGAGGTATCTGCATTAAACGCCACGTAAAATAGGAAGATCTCAAATCCGGGAGAACAGATCAATTTAGCAGAAGAGCACCAAATCTAGAATAGTTAATTTTGAGGTCTCCAATTACTATTAAAGCAGCTATCGTACTTTTTATGTCTTACATATATATTTAAATAAAAGACGGCTAAATTCCTATAGTAAATTATTACTGCAAGGGATTTCATCAATTAATGAACTACTAAATTTATTTAGGAATAGCTGGATGCTTTTCTATTAGTCTAAAGTCTCACTCATTTACCTTATTGATGGTATATTAACACAATTTTTACATTCTTGTGAATTTATCGGCCAGAGTATACAACGATTAAAAAGTATTTTTTGCTATTATTGAGGATTTAAGACACACATAGGAGAATTTTCCAAGGTCTAGAACAAAGGGGACTGATTATACAAGCTACAGTGATGAAAGCTTTCACTGGGAATGGAGCAATGTTTCACTGACAGACTTGTACCAGAAACAGATGCCTTCAATAAATAACAATATACAATTTATATCTGACGCTAATTTTGACATAAAACTGTTCAATTGAGAAATAAAGAATTTTAACTTTTTTTCAAACTAACATTAATGACCCTTAAATTTCGGATATCTTTCAAAATTTAGATTGATACTGATTATTGGCATTCATTATATCTTTGTTGCACATAACTTCACAAATTCTTTAGAAAAATTGAGTATTTATTTTCTTGTAACTCTGGAAAATAATTCAATAACTTGATTCTTTTACGTATTTGTCCATTTATTTAGGCCTAATGCATGATAAATATCGATGAAACTTCTCTACTGATTCTTAGGAAAACTTACTTGGTATTAAAAATAGAAATTTAAAGAATTACAAAGATCTTTGCAGAACAGATATGTCAGTATCTATTTGTATATCGATTTCGACTGCTGACAGAACGAGAATTTGTGAAGTAATTTACATTTATTTTTGTGTACTCTGTATTGGGATTTTCTTTTTCGTTGATACTCGCTTTTCTGAATCAGGAGATAAATTATGTTCGAAATTGTCTTTCGAATTTTATTTTCAACATCGCATCTTTTTTCACTTATAGCTGATGAAACTATAAATATTGTTTACGAAGTAGAAGCTAGCATTGTCTGCACTTAAGTACTTCAGATTACAATGCATTAAAGTACCCCTCTTATTATAATAAGATTAAAACTTCAGATCTAAATTATCTAATTATTCACTTTAGGTAAGCTAATTTCAACATAAGAATTTTGTTTGGATGTATGTTTCAGTTACTTGAAAGGATCAGTTACTTGAAAAATTGCTTTTTAAAGTGAACACCATTTCAGGTCACTCGTTTTGACAGTCTTGAGAAGATGTCTACATCATCTAAACATATATATATGTTCTTGAAATTACGCTTTTTCTGTTCTTAAAAAGTAAATACCGTATCACTGTAAAAAGAATTGGACGTAAATGGCTTTAAATGAAAAACATAGTTGAATATGGCTACCTGAATTGAGGAAATTTTATTACTTATTGCATTTGAATGCTATTAATTTGCGAATTTTGTTACATGCACTTTCTTATAGTCCTGAAAAGTACGCTCGAAGCAATTAATAAATTTTAATATTTCCGATTTGTGTAGCATTTCGACAAGGATATTTGTTTGGGGATGAATGTTAGAAAATAGCATCTATAAGAAAACTGGAGTAAATTCTAATACATGTTGAACTCTTTTTCTAGTTTCTTATCTATCACACGATAATATGATAAATATGAACTTAAGACATGAATAGTTTTCAACTGTTCAAAGCCCCAATTAGGGAATCATCATTTGAATAGCAACTCCTATTCCCCATCTTGCAAGAGTAAAGTTGTACCCAGAAATGGCCTTTTATCCAAACGCGTCACAGTGATATGTTTGAATACACCGCTGTGATACGTTAAGCATCTGCATCCCCCAAACACCGCTTATTGTGTTTAGGAGTGGCTCTCGCTTAATGGATTAATTGTTTGGAATACCTTCACCAAACTTTGTTTCTACTTGGAGAGGTATCCACTTGTAGAAATTACAAAGGCATCTTGCGAGCAACAGACACAAACAAATTAATGTCCGTAACTGCCCTGCAAAGTATGTTTTATTTGACTAATGAGTTGCGTAATTGAGAAGACAACGTAAAGCTAGCTTCATTTAAATGGCATCCAACCACGGCGCAAACTGCTCGTTTTAATTGCAGTTTCCCGCTTTTGAACAAGCCTTCTCGATGCACCTCCTCCTCTGCCCGACGTCAGTGAATTACGCGAGTGAATTTTTCAATCAGGAAAGTGCGCGCATTTTTAACGCTTCTTAAATTGCAGCTTAATAGCTCTCCTAAGAGGGAAGTATCCCTTGTCTCTTGAAACGGGACCCAGCACCATCTGCACTTCTGTACTTCAGATTACAGCGGATTAGAATACCTCTCTTTTGAAGTTTCGAGCAAAAATTCAAAGCACAGTTTCCTTTCCAAATTATTACCTAATTAGTCGCCCTTTAGGTAAGTACGCTAAAAATGGGTGATATGTTTCTAGCAGGAAATTTAAAGGACGAGGGTATAGAGTTCCTAAGATTCTAGCGAGAAAATTTTGAATTAATTCTAAATTAAATCATTAGTGGTTTGCAAATCTTTCAGTAGAATTTTACACATCGTCTTCAAGGTATATCTAATATGCTGAGAGTTCTAAAACAGGCTGACTATGCAAAGAAAAGTGGATCTCCGCTGATCTTTGTTAAAGGTTTATGACAAATATTTTCAAACGGAAATAAGAATTTGTGAGGAATTATCGCTTTTTCATCATGCGTTTTCTCGTGGTGTAAGTTCTGAGCCTGTCCAGCTAGCAGCTGTTCACGGTTCACGGTTCGAATCACTGCGAAGACACAGATGAGTTTTCCCATCTCCACTAAAAAATTAATACTCTTCTACTTGACAAATATCTCAAATATCTCAAAAGGTTCAACAAATATTTCAAAAGATATTTGTTGTTTTGAATACTCATTCAAAAATCAGAAAGATGGAGTCCAGGTTTGTTGTGGTTTTAAAAAGATTGTATTTTTTGGTTAATATCTCCAATCGATATTTTATGTTTTCTCGATAATGTTAAATAAAATAATCGAAATACAAAATAATTCAATATTTCTTTATCTTTAAAAAATTCAATATTTTAATAAAAACTTCTGCTTTTTACCTAATTTTTCCTCAAGTTTTTTTTAAAAATTAAATTTTAATATATTGTAATTTCTACCCTACAGTGCAAGAAACTTTCTGTATCTAACCTGTAACCTTCATCTAGTAACAGTTTCTGCTTTGACGATTTATCACAGGTATATTTATTTTTTCAACTTATTAACAAATAACATCCTACACAGCTGAAATAAAATCGATATACGTTTAGAGAAATTATAGTTTTCAGTGATGAACAGAGAAACGTAAAGTTAACATCAACTTGTGGGCTTTTACTTATTTAATTCCAATATTCTATCTTAGAACCTCACGAACACTAACAAGCGAATAATCGTTTAAGTGTGTGAACAAACACGTAAGACTTGTAAAGGGTTAACTAACCTTTATTTCTCAGAATAAATACAATCAACTCCTAACTCGGAGTATACACAAAGCCTCTACTTGGGCTTGAACTTAAATAATAATGAGTTTAAACTAAACTAAGCTTAACTAAAGCTATCTGAAAGATATAGCCGAAGCTATCAGAATTCTAAGTAGTTGGCCCCTAAATACTAATTAAATCGGCGAAGCCAAGCAAGGGCCTAAAGTATGGCCGAGCGTGATAGCTAAGAGAGAACGTAGCCAAAAGGCAAACGCGCGCTAGTGAGGAAAATCAGACTCTCTCTCTCCCTCGAAGTCGGCGAAACATCGACTTAAATAGTACTCTTACTCATTTGCATAAACTGCGTTTCTGAAATTACATTCTGATAGGAAATTGTAAGCTGAAATTAGAATAAATAAGAAAGAAGCATAACTTAAAATAACTGTTAATAAACTTAGGATAAACCTTACAAACTAAGCAGAATAATAAACCAATGATGATTGCACACCCTCCAGCAGAATTATAAACTGTTTTCTGGATATCGACAAGCATCATCTTTTTCTTAATATGAGGAAAGGATAACAATTATTAATCTTTATATCATATTCCTCACTTCAAAACTTCTGGGAATGATGCCTATCGAGACCTCTTAGTACAGGTTGTAGAGCCTATTAGAATTTTTGGAGCTTGAAATGTTAGAATAATTAAATTTGCCCTAGATAAATTTCAAACTCTGGATTTTACTATCATTAGCCGGTCATGCTTTCAATTACATCATTAATGCACGCGGTGAGGAAGAAGAAAATTCTATATATTCTCTCCCACTGAAAGGACGACTATTGTATTGAATGAAAGGGCTCGTTACACCCTTCTTCTGACTTTTGTCGTAACTAAGAACTTGATTATAATTCCTCACACAGTCTTACAGTTCTCGTTAGTTTACGTTACCTAAGAATCTCAGACTCTATAAGCTTGATACTTGTTAATGAATTAAACAGTGAAATCTACCTGTCAATAATTTTTAGAACACCAAAATATATTCTGCGCACAGAAGAGTACCATGTGGGGTAAACCATTCTTAAATTCTGAAAATTAAGGCCATTTTTCCTCTTACACACACTTTCATGTTCACGTTCTAATCCACAGCAAACGATTTATAGGAAATTCACTTTCAATTTCCAGTAAGTTATCAGTGAGAGGGTCAACAATGTCAATCATACTGTGCTGAAGTGTCATACAGAAGAAACTGATATTTTCAGAATTGGTGACTTTTTATCAGGACGCAGATGTGAAACTGCAATCATCAGCACTTTATTTTATCAACTCTTCCTTCTTGAATAACCTGATAAGCAATCTATTTCTTGCAATATTTGTAAACTTACCATTTTTTAAGCTTAATTCATTTGCAAAAGTCACTTTTTAAGAGACTTTTGTTCACAAATATAGAAATTGAATAACATTTCTGCTTTATTTGCACTCTGTCGAACTGAGAATGATTTCATTTGAAACGACGCTTCAGATTTTACTCTTTTCAGCCAAACGCTAGATTCTCGGCAAACAAGGCTCATTATTGTCTTTCAGTAAAGTAAAATGCTATTTATTTTTATACTTCAAAATAAAGTATTCGTTTTTCCGAAACTATTTTCGCTTCTTACTTTCGCTATTTGAGTTTAGATTAGCATAATTACAAGAAACAAAATTAAAGATAGAAAGCACATATTAGGATCCTAGGATGCAAGAATAGCAAATCATATTTACAAAAGCAAGGACGGTGGGAAATACAAAACAGGTGCAGTGCTAAACGCTATTCGTTATCAAACATTTCATCAGCATTTTATGCTGAAGAAGAAGTTATTTTGAGATGTAGGTGGGAACTATGGGGCTATTAAGTCCTCAAAACACTTTTTAATTTAAAATAATGGAAGTAAATAAATCTTTAGCGAAGTTGGCAATTAAGTCGAAACATAATTAATCGAGGTATGATCAATAGAAACATGATGATGCAAATCTTAAGAAAGACAAATTGAACACATTAAATCATAGAAAATATTTAATTTAATATTGAAAAAATGCTATCAGCATATTATTTCGTGGCTCGAAATTTGGGACTAGAACTTCGGGAGCTGATTTGCGATTGAGCACTGTTGTTGCAAGGGACAAAAGTTTTGAATGGGGACTCATACCGACAATACTTGGGAAATACTATAAGAATCTATTACAAGAGAACAGAAAGACAGAATAAAACTCTGAGATATTTGAGGATTAAAAATGGTAATCTAAATATTGGAATTAAATAAAAAATTGATTGTAGACTGACACCAAGGATCACGAACACATCACTTCAAGAACAATTAGGATCACGAACAAATCATCTGTACAAAAATTATCTTGGATGACAAAAGGTATCTCGAGATACGAAACTTATGCCGGCTATCTATGATTTTCAAAAGTGTTTGGAGATAAGCTATTTTGAGAGGTATTTTAAGGCAATTGGGAACTGGATTGCAGAATTGGCTAGTAGGCAGAAAGCTTGAGCATTTTGACACTTAGGACGTTTCTTGTTATCTATGATACTGTGTCGTTAGGCAAAACCATAGGTTAGGATATTAACGATCAAGACAGGAAGAAGCTATTAGAAAACCATAAACATGAGTTCAACTAGAAAGGATGCAGCAAATTCAAAACCTGCAACAAAAGCTTGGTGAAGAAACGTTTTCAAAAGAAGAGGAAAAAAAGAAAAATTGTTCTAAGTCTCTGATCGGCAAAATGAGGTAATGCAAAGTTTTTACCTAAAGTTATTATCTTAATAAAGCAGTAGCAAGCTGCAGCATAAGCATTTTCATTAACGATGGCATGTCTACCTTTAGGAACATTTTAAAATGTGAGCAACAACAAATCACATTGGACAAATTTTGTGTGAAACAGAGGCGCAGTAAGTCTCAAACAGAGTCGAATGGTGCTTAAAGACAAAGAAAAGATAAAAGAGTTCTCCTAAAGACTTATCCTAAAGACTATCTGATACTTTTAAGGAAGAGAAACTGCCATCCAAACAATAATGTCTTTATTATCATTTTCCACTTATGCCTTTTCTTCACTCTGCTTTAAAGTTTAATTAATTTTTTTTTCTATTTGTCTGTTTAATATGGTGATTATCCTTTTTGTTTTATATTTAACGATTTCCAGTGGTTTTGGGTTATGAACTTGTGCTCAAAATTCTGGTGCGAAATTTAAATAAGCATTTATGCGAGGTTCAGGAACCAATTAACTTGTTTTGGTTTATCAACATTTCGATAGACGAACGGCCTTCAGGAACGAATTAAGTTCGTGAACAGAGGTTTCATTGTACTTCTAATGTGGTTGTTCTTCCTGCTTCACGGGCGATAATTCTTGAAACCAGCTGTATATGAACTCAGAGCAATGGCGAAGAAAATTTTCGATCCTTCACGAAAAGCATCCTTTAGACCAGATGTTCTTTTCCCGTAATTCGAAACGTTCAGTCGTCATTGCTTTTCTGAATTCGGATATAACACAATATTATGCCTATTTTCCATCTTCCGACTACTTTTCCATCGGAACGATTAAGTATTTTAAAAATAATAAATAACTTGCTCCTTCGCTGAAAGACTTTTGATTCGATTATGATTTTGCAACATAATGAATGTCAGTTAAACGTTTCGAACTAAAATGTAAAATTTGGAGCAAATATTGCTCTCAAAAGAAAACCTTGCTCGAAATTCCGCGTCAGCAGGTGAAATGGCTACATTACTAAGAATTACTAGAAGAATGACAGCAAACTGAATGTAAAAAAATTTCTGCACTTAAATTTATAGTTTTTCATTAGATTAAAAGAATTTAACATTCTATGGGTCTATGGCAGTAACGAGAGTTATGCCGCCTTAATGAGTAATGCAAAGGTGAAACCTTGATCAACTTTTGCTAAAGTGCCTTATCAATAGAGAATAGATGGACACATGTAAAGCAGATGTTAGGATATAAATGTCTATTTTTTTCTTTTAGAATTCTTTTATTTAGCGTATCTTCAAAAGAAATTCCATGAAAGAAAAATATGCAGTCCGTAAATTCAGAATCTGATTGCGTTATAGTATTTCTAAATCCATGAAGTAGAAAAACCATTTTTAAAGCCTCAAATCAAATCAGATGTCCTCCAAAATATTTTTTTCCTTACTGGAGAATTTTAAATAATTTTACATTGGTGTTAATAAGAAATAAACATTTAATACATATTATACAACTAATTACATATTAAAAGTGTTGTTATTAATCTCAGTTGTCTGAATCAGAACAAGCTCACGAATTATTATCATAATAGGGAGCGTCTGTCGTTGGCCTGAACCTTAAACACCATACTGGTGACAATCTGACTTTGCTCAGTTCTGCCCAAGTTTTGGAACAGAGCACCCCCAGGGAACAGGCCCGAGGATCTCCCATACCTCGTTCCTTACCACCATCCTCTCGAGAGGACTTTCAGCTTGCCGTATATTTTGAGTGCCGCCATGCCGTACAAACACTATACATTTACAAACATCCATGCATTCTCCGGGATTTGAACCCGGGCCCTTCGGTACGGCGACCAGCATTGCTAAGCACTTTCCCGTCTGGGCGACATACATTGAAAATAAGTTTCCCTAGGTATTTAAACTTTCTCAATGAATATTTTAGCGGTTGTTAAATAATTAAAAAATTAGTAGCCTATTTTCATAACTCACCTTAAGATTAAAGAACCACTCATTTAAATATAGTTGTAATGTACTGAAAATCACTATTATTACGGTACGGGTTGGGAAGCCTTAAATTTATGTATTGTCTCCTACTTTTTGTTCATCGCTCTTTGTTTCTTTGAAATTTCCCCAAAACGCACTGTCTTCAAACCAGCTACCATGTGATTAGATTCAGCTGTAATTCGACCCTCACACCGAAGTCTATGCTCCTGTTTAATACTGAGATTCGTTCAATTCTCCTCGCGTAAAATTTGCGTCAGATTACAAGAAAATCAAAGCATCTTGTTTTCATTGCGTAGAATCGATACATCAAAAGCTTTAAGTGGTGCTTTTGGGGGGTAGGGAATGTCATTATTTGCCACTCCTGCCTTGTAAACACTTGACTGAAACAATTATCCGGTTTATCGCTTCGTTATGCCCGAGTGAATCCGAAAAGCATAATCCCCGAGGCACAGCTAATTATCTGGGAGTGCATAATTAAAATACTAGAGCTATATTCTGAATGTGCTAAGAGCCTGAAGTGTATGCAGATGAACTTCTAAATATTTAAACAACGATTAGGATTTTGAATCTGGAAGCTGCTTAGCAGTCTAACGATTTCATGGATCAAATGAACATCAGCGAATTGCAGAATATTTTTTTTAATCCTTAAGAACTCTTTTCAACTAATTTTTCTTGCTAAAGTGTCCGCTAGTTGTGCTGCTTTATTCTTAACACGAATGTTGAAAGATTATTTAATCATTTGTATGTATGTATATATAAAATGAGCTTAAATATTATTTTTAAAGTGAGTGATAGATGATGGAAGATTACATTAACAATGGTTCGAAAATTATATATATTATAGATGCATGTCAGAAGACAGTGCTTAAGAAATTTAACACACACACGTTATACAAGTAAACACAATATATATATATATATACAAATAAACATACACACATACATTGCAGAGAAATTAGGTTATTTCGAAGCAGGAGACATGAAAAATGTGCAATGCCCTCGCCAGGATTCGAACCTCAGACCTCTCGACTACGCTACTCGCTTGCGCTGACCATTACACCACGAAGGAATGCTAAAAAGGCACTAGAAATACCCTATAATATACAACTAAACACAATTGTATGGTTCAAAGATAAATTTTCAGAAGTATTCTTCAAAGTTGTGATGTCCTTGTTATTTTTTTCTGAATTGGTAAACACGATTACCTTTTATGGTGTTGTTGATTGGAAATAAATGCAATCTGAAAGGGCTCGAAATTTCAGAAAAGAACAAGAATACCACAATACCGAAGTAGAATATGTTTCTGTTAATAAAAAACCTCGAAATTTGAGAAAAGAATAAAGGTACCACAATACCGAAGCATTTCATTTAAACTTAACCATTCCCTAAATTTAAAAACGGCTGAACATAAGGTAGTTCATCTCTGTTCCTTTCCCGTAGAAAGAGCTAGCTGGATGGCGTTTTCGTAGCTTTTCTCATGAATAATGTAATATCAGACAGTTCCCTTATAATGTCCTCCATGAACGCATGCTTTCTCAAGTAAACAGCTTTTGCATAATTCTCTATAATCAATTAACTAATCAACCTTTAATTCCAAATTGCTTTTAGTGTTAAAAATAAGCTTCTCAGACATCAGATTAAAAGCATTTTCTACAAGAGTTTTGTAACCGATATAGTAAAAATAGTTTTATAAATGGTACTAAATTCTTTTTATTAAAGTTTGAGTACTTTCATTTTTAATATAGTCTTGCATCTTATAAACTTCAGATTATAAAGAACAAGTGAAAAGAACAGAAATTTTTGTTATCAGTTGTAGAGACATTAGGTTATTTCGAAGCAAGAGAAATGAAAAATGTGCAACGCCTTCGCCGGGAATCGAACCACGGACCTCTCGGTTACGCGTCGAGCATGCAGACCACTACACCACGAAGGCATGCGAAGAAGGCGGGAGAAATACCTTATATACTCCCCCTTTTAAAGGGCGACTGGGGTTTTGGGGACCCAATCGCCAAATCACGGTGGTAGAGAATCATCATCCACCACCTTTTTAGTTCGGGCGCCAGTGTAGAGACATTAGGTATTTTTGGAAGCAGGAGACATGAAGAAGGAGCAACGCCTTCGCCGGGAATCGAACCACGGACCTCTCGGTTACGCGTCGAGCATGCAGACCACTACACCACGAAGGCATGCGAGGAAGGCGGGAGAAATACCTTATACAGTAACGAAATATATAAAATGGGGAAACATTTGCATAACTAGAGACTACCAGTAACATTTTTTGAAAAACTATGTATTGAATTTGAGTGCAATGTGGCCCTGATAGTGCTCACGAAAACAAATGCTTTGATTTCGGAAAGGACTTAGCAGATATTGAATTCTTTTGTTTGGAATATTATGCACGATATCTCATAGAAATCGCTCATTTGATTCACCAAGAATATAAGGTTAAGCTCAGATTGGCATAGTATAAATATTAGTCTAACCCTTCTAGAAAAACTAACGTCCTGTCTTTATCTTTCAGTTCTGGAATACTAAATAAATAGAAAAACGTAATACAATTAAAGAATTTACATGAATTTCCCTTCTAAGTTACACAACCAAAACTATTAAAAAATTCAATTCCCACCTCCTGTGAGATGGACATATAACTATGATTCAAAGTATTTATAAATTAAAAACCTAAGAACATTGCTCGGCTACTTCGCTAATACTAGCTCAATTTCAACCAAAGATACTCGTCAATACGTAGCAACAGTGCTGAAAGTAAATAAGACGGGAAAGCTCTCACACGGCAAAATTGATGTTACCAGCCCTGCCTCTTAAACCGTAAGTTCTCATTCCTATTTAAAGCTCACTTTATCTAAATATTCTAGTGGAGCAAAGGATATAGCAGAAATGAAGGAAAGATTTACCTAAGAAATAACGTGTCAATTGAAATAAACTTTACAAATTTACTAAAATATGTGGCTCATGTTGTTGGAAGTATTTTATAGTTTAATAAAAAAAAAACGCCTTTCTAATCAGAATCAAACAGCAGTTTTCTCTTTTTGAAGGCCTTTGCATATTGTGACAATTAATTACAAACTTAAAATCACAGTTCTGTAATTAAAATTGGTGGTATACTGTATTTTTTGTTCAAATATAATTTTATAGCTAGCTTTCATTGTACTTTCTCACATTTTGTTTCTTGAAAGAGTAACTGAATTCGTGAAAGAGACAGGGGTTACTGTGGGTTTTGTATCGATCTTTTCAATGGGCTGGTTACTTAGGTTTTCGTGGGTTTCCATTTATTTAACTTAAATACTGACCAGTTTTCTATAACAAGTCCTCCAAGAAGGCATCCCTTGCCTGCCGACAAGAAAGACTAATATGCTTTCTTATAAACAAATAAACCAAAATCCTTCGAATAGAACAACAAACATTCGCTGTGGATTTAAACTCAGTTATTTATTTCATTTTTAGCCACTTTTTAATATCCACTCAACTAAAATAAGCTCAACAGAGTCTTTTATCTCCCTTGTATCCATCTATATTTGCGGGGTCGGGAAAGATAAGAGCTATCGAACAAATTTTGAATTGAGGATATGTTTCAGCACTCCTCAAGGAAGAATTTACTACTGAGTAAGGAAGCCTGAATATATCATCTTCTCAGCTGTTTACATAAATAACTCCGAACTCATGTAGTGGTTGTAGCTTGTAGCTATTTACTGTTTATTTTTCTCTCTTTATGTATTCAATTTCATAATTATTCAATGTTATTTTTTTGGAAGTTTCTATGTCGTATCATATTAATAGCGCTGAAAGTTTGTTTCCAAACAAGAACGCCGAATTGCATAAATTCTCGTAAAGAAATCAAAAATGATGTGAATAGTAGGTAAAAAACACCAGTCAGGCTAAAAGCAACCGTAATCAGGTAATTCTCCGTCGCTTGACAAATGGCTCTTTCGAACGAATGGACAATGTCCCGCATACCATCCCGCTGTGCTGGAATGCCCGACGTTGCACATTGTTCATCCGTCTCCGGTTCTTGGCTGCAATTTATTAGGAAAGCCTCTGAGTACTGGTAGCTGAATCCCGATTTCTGCTTCTTTTCAACCCTTAAACTTTCTGCTTGTAGAAACCTGTGATTATGTTAATGGATTGCGATATCCTGATTGAAATGCTAACTTCTATGTCAGCTACATTCTTAAAGACACAGTTACACAAAATTAATCCCGAAATGAAACTGACTAGTATTAGGCGAAATTGCTTGATATTTTTTTTTAATTTTTCTTCCTTCGTTTTCCCTCTCTGTATCAAGTTGTAGAAGGGGTATGGTTTATTGGTTTATTCGATTGTGGCAAAGCATGCAAAAGCTTGTCCGCCTAAGCGAAGGAATGTCTTCGTGAAGAACTTTTAAAGGGCAATTGGCTCGTATCCACGTTACACATGGAGGGAAAACACAAACGCAGTCAGCTCGTACACCTGGAAATCAAATCCATGTTGAACTACCAGCATTAACGGATTTTACAGCTCGTCCGCTGATTGGGCCTATTAGGGACGAGGGGGGGGGGAATCTCAGAAACGAAAGCAAAGAGATTGTGCCTCTTGAGGTCGAACTTGCTATCTTCGAGTTACCGACACGTTACACTGACCAGTACGCCACAAGAACACGTGTAAGAAATGCCTTTAATTCTTTACTCTGACTTCATTATCCTCCACATATCTTTAATCTGACTTCATTATCCTCCACATATCTTTACTTGTACGCATACGGATACACGTACACATACATAGACACACACACACATATATATATATACAAGTAAACACAATTGTATGGTTCACAGATAAATTTACAAAAGTATTCTTCAAGTTGTGACGTCATTGTTACTTTTCTTCTGAATTGGTAAACATGATTACCTTTTATGGTTTTGTTGATTGTAAATAAATGCAATTTGAAAAGGCTCCAAATTTCAGAAAAGAAAAGAATACCACAATACCGAAGTAGAATATGTTTTTGGTAATAAAAATGTTGGACAAATGCATCTCCCTCTCTCAGAACATCTTTTGCGATACCCCTAATCATTCCATGATATCAGGGACAGTATTTATTCCCGTATTTTCAGTGTTTATAAAACTCCGCACTTACCTTGTTTTCTTCATTAATCTCCAAGTTAATGGATTATTCGACCCAGTGGGATTAAATTTGCCGAAATTAACCCATTTATGTCTCATAATGGAATGGCGAAAGAACATTACCACACATATAAAGGAATTGCAAAGAACGTCTTTCAAAAATTAACGCTTAGAAAAGGTGCCTGCCAGTGTGACGGCTGATAAATGTGAAAGAAAAGCTTTAGATTTTTATTTAAAAGGTGTAGTTTCTTAGTTTGCTTGTCTTTACAAAACTAAGTCTTTGTAAAGACAAATAAACTAAATATTTTAGGAAATATTAGTATATGATTAGAAATTTAGTAATGTAGCTTAACTGATAGAAGTATGACCATAATTTTTTTAAATCATTTAAATCAGTAAAGAGAATGTTTAAACAGGATGCATACATTTTAATACTTAAAACTTTAAACATAGTTTCACTTTCTGCAATGAAATAAAATTGCGGTATATTTAATAATGAGTTTTTATACACTTCAAATTGAATTTCGGGGTACATGAGACGTAGGATTCATCAGTTTGAATTTTGACATGCATGCATATATACATAGGATGTTTCAATTCTATTCAGTATACATATATATATATAATTTAGTTAAATATAATTTGGTGTATCATATATGTATATATGATACACCAAATTATATTTCGTTTCCTGATGCCTGTGCATTAGCAAACATCTCGTGACGAGTTTCGAAACGTAACTGCAAAATAATAAGACAGTAAAATGAGTTTATAAATGATAAAAACATTTGTAAGCTATTAACGGACCACTCATACATTTGCAAAGATGTTTATTATCTGATCTAACTATAAGTTTCTTTCCTTACAAACGTCTCAGAAGTAATTTTCATATTTTAATAAGTATTTTGTTAGAATTAACTCTTCCTCCTTTTCTTAACTGGCATTTTAACAGTGCCGCCCAGACAGGAAAGTGGTTAGTGACACTGACTACCGTACCGAAGGCCCTGGTTTCATATCTCGGAGAAGACATGGATATAATTAGTCTGTCCCTTCATAGGAGGCTATGGTGGCTCACCTATTAGGTGCTCCATAATAAAGATACCAGCGCTACAGGCTTCAATAGTGGCCAACATCTATAAAACGGCGAGAACTGGCCACTGGAAAAAAATAGCAGTAATTTATGTACACAGCGAAAAAAAAAAAGGACAATTCTATATTTTTCGTACTACTGGGCCGATTGACGAAATTTCAATTGCGTTTTTCATGTCTCGAAAGTTCGACTTAGGATATGTATTAGATTTATACATAACAATGTTGGAATATAGGTATTTTGACAGAAAATCAGACTTTTATGAAATGACATGCCAATTTTTTTCCGTATTTCGATTCTACTACTCAAATCATGCCAAACTTCCAAGTTTTGTAAAAGTCGCGCAAGTAGTTTTTAAAAAATTAGCTCTCAAATTTTTAGTTCCTCAATGTTAATTCAATTCAGTTGAATGTATTTATTAATATCTCTTTTTTTATGAAACTTATTTGATTCCTTCTTACACGGTTCGAAATTTAGGGTCATTCCAAATAAAATTTACCCGTTTTTTATGATTTATTTTAAAAATTCGTATTTTTAAATTATTTTTATAAATTTTTCGAAAGACATTTTGAATTATAACCTATAAAACTTTTTAAAACATCTTAAAGTAGATGTATTTCTAAGCATACCTGGAAAAAATTAGAGCTTTTTATTCAAAATTTCCGAAGATATACGTAAATTTATACATGGGCGTGTTTTGAAATTTGGCACATTTGTTGAAAGCGATAATAACATGAAATATGGTTTAGGCACTTTGTTAAAATTATTTGAAAGTAGGAACGATGTGACTGTTTTTCCGCTCATCCACAATGTAAAGAGATAGGAACGATGTGACGTTTTTTCGGTTCCTGGCACAATGGCAGGGAAAGGAAAATAAGTTGTCATATATTAAGATGTTCGTAAAGTGAATTATTCTTGGCTCAAACTGAAAAAAAATTCGCCAAGTTAAATTTTTGAATTTCTCCGTAAATTTTCCACCAAATTTTACAAAATTTAATATTTAGGCATAATTTGAGTCGTAGAATCGAAATATGGAAAAATATTGGTATGTAATATTTAGGCATAATTTGAGTCGTAGAATCGAAATATGGAAAAATATTGGTATGTTATTTCATAAAAAGTCCGATTTTGTGTCAAAATACCTATATTATAACAAAGCTATACATAAATCTAATATATATCCTAAGTCGCGCTTTCGAGACATGGAAAACGCAATTTGAATTTCGTCAATCGGCCCAGTAGAACGGGAGATATAGAAGTGTCCCATTTTTTTTATGCGCTGTGTACCATTCACTCCAGTCGTTACATTTATAAAAATGCAACGTTCAGTTTCGAAATATGCTTCTTTAAAAAAGTTCTAGTACTGTTAGAAAGTTGCATTTGGCAACGATGTAAGCCATATCTCTTGATCACTCTTACGATCTACTTAATTTTTCTAGGCAGTTTTATGGTTGTTGATAACTCAAACGTATTTTTTCTCACTGAGAAAGAACTGAGAGTTAACATCAATGTTTTTGCGCAAGTTTAACGCTATTAAGTATAAAGTCCCAGTTAACCAGAATAACAGTAAAATACTACCGGGGAATTTTCGTCTCGTCTAACTTCCTAAATAGAACCATCACCAAAAAAAAAAAGTCAAAATAAAATATTTATTAACAGGTCGACCTCAAGTCTATATAAAGTGAAATTAACAGAAACAAAACTTCCGCTGACTTACATGTAGAATAATAGCTTCTTAACTCAAAATACTAAATCGAGTGTAATTCACAATATCAGAAAATCCTAATTTAAATTTGGATTCCGAGCCTAACCACTCGCGAAAGAACATAGCAAGCAAATCATTGCCGGCAAGCTAATGCAAACACCCGACTAAGCAATCAACATAAGTTCTCAAGCTTTCTCGGATAAACTTTAAAATTTGACCCTTACTTATATTTTAAATCCAACTGCATTCTTGTGGAATTTAACCAAAAGTAGAAGCACAGAACAGCCGAAATAATAAGATAACTTGTTAAATCAAAATAAACTGACTTTATGTTTATTCAGTTATATTCTATTTGTTATATAACTCTGTCATCTGACACATTCTTGCATCCGCTGTAATTAAAAAAAGGGTTAAAAGAAATTGAAAAGCAGGTTGCTGATAAATTACTTTTCCGACTGCAAAAATTGAAAGGACGAGTCTGCTCTTTTACTACAAAACAGTTAAAAATTCAAAACGCAGAAAAAACAAGCATATGAGATTTAGGAATTTCATATATAGCTCAGTTTTTCTCAATAATTTTCAAATTTCATCGGCCTAAACTCACACAGCATTTAATATACATTCACAGATTTAGTTAAAGCCTTAAACACTCTCAGGTTAATCTTCCAACTAATTTTGCTTTTCCGGAATTGTAGAACTAATTACTTTAGTCATGCGTTTGAGGAAAATTGCAACCTTAAACAACCTTAGAAACTACCATAACGTGTCTAGCTTCTTTCTACAGGTTTTGACAAATCATTACGTTTTTTCCGATTCATGCAAAATTTAAACTGTTTCCTAGTTCAGAGGAGTGCTTAGTTGTAACCTTAATAATAAATATGTCGATCTCAATTAATTGTAATTGCTTGCTCATGACTTTTATTTTTGTGTCCTACTTTTCTTTCTTTTCTAAGAAACTTAATTATACTCAATCTCTTTTTATTTTGTGACTAAAATATTCTGGAGGAATCATTCGCTCTTCGTTCTGTGTCCCTTTAAAAAACAATAACACTCAGCATTAATCCATGTGATAATGATGACAATGATGATATCGTAATAATTAATTATAATAATATAATATTCAATAATAGTTGTAACGCAATAATCAATAATAATATAATAACTCAATAATAATAATAATAATAATATAACTCAATAATAATGATAATATAACCTACTCAAATACTATACTGTACACAGATAATACAGTCTGTAAACGTTCAGCGTTCTTTCTAAAGAAGAAAAATTATTCTTATTCAAAGAGCATTGCCATACTTACTCAGAAAATTCCCATCTATATAATACTTTTTGGTGCAGAGCTAATAACATTCCGTTATATTGATATGAAAATAGCCCTAATAGCATTTATACTGTTTTTCGGTAAAACTCAATCAGTTGAATCTGATAAGAAGCATAATTTCTTAATAACTGCAAATAGAAGTTTATTAGTATCACGAATTGAAGGGGAGAGTGAGAACCAGCTCTGAATATAGTATATATTTTCTTTTCAAATGCAGTTTATCATTGCTTTGACATATTTTGTAATGGCTTTGATTAATTCTTCCTTTTTTTCCCTCAATTTGAAGAAACTTTATCGAAGCTACTGATTATTAAAATAATGTTAAGTTGAAATCAGCATAAATTTCAAATATCGTGTACAGTATTTTCTCGCACATTTTCCACCCTTTTGTTATAAATTTTATCGTCCTTAAATCAATAGGGGAAAATTTTGCGAACAATTTAACTTCCAAAGGACAGGGAACAATAAGAACATAACATATGAAAAGCAGTAATGGATAAACTACAGATAGCTCTCATAATATTATTTCTTTGCAAGAAACCTGCACTATAATATTAACATTACAGTATCTAATAAAATATCTTCATTTCTACATTTCTGGAACCTGAATCTCGCCGATTCTTACTGTTGGCTCTGTTACTGATTAAGCTTGAAATCATCCATAAATAATTAGAGAAGGAGAATGTGCAGCTGACTCAGCGAAATCGCATACTGAATGTCAGTTCGCGTTTGCTTCGCTGTGGTGGGTCGGTTCTTCTGTAAGGCTGGTATAAAATTCAGCAGTTAGAAGGAAAAGGTTCGGCGTGACATTCGCAAGTAATTTCAATGGTTTATCTTGTTACTAAAATGAAAACAAGCATTACTCGAACGAACCCATTTTAAAATTTAAGGGAGCTCATTCTCTGAACGCATTGAAGAAGGAGAAAATTACGCGAATATTTTTCCAGTTTTCAGACCCTAGAGATGAAAAGCTAGGAGAAAGAATACGCAATGAAATACTGCATTGCGATTAATGTGGAGTTTCATATAATAAAGAAATCTGTAAGTATGACACTTATGAAAACAGTTTATCTCAAAAGTGCTCATACAAATAATTTAATTCTATTTGTCAATTAATTATTTCCAAGTTACTTCACCATAAAATATGATGAATATATTTCGGGCCAATTTCCCTTTATCTAAGAATTTCACTCAGTTATTATTGTAATATATGTGTGTTGATATTCAGTGTGAAGAGCATTTTACATTAGAATAACTGTAAGTATGGATGCATGCAAATAACATGATGATGCAGATAATTCCATCCAGAAAAGCTAATCAAGCAACTTGTAATACTTAATGCAACATAATCCGATCGCTTTATTTTGATTATGGACACTTGTTCTCGGAAAATGCCTACGACTTAAATAAATTACATTTTTTTACATTATTGATACTCACTCCGACACATATCTAGCACGCTGTGATGGCCTATCTCAATACAACTAATTAAAAAGAAACATTACAATGAAAAATAATGAGATTGATCTAAGACAGGAGAGCGTTTAACTGTAAAGCGAGTAGATTCATGCATCTACACACATTTTTTTCAGGATTTCTAACTTTAAATTTTCTGAGGAGAAGGAATAAAACTTTAAACTCAATCGTTTTGGAAGAGGAAAGCTCTTCAGATAAAATAATTTAACTGTAAAAATTGAGCCGGATAAATAAGTAAAATAAAACTGGAATACAGCTAGACTCTAATTAAGACTTGGCAAAAGAGAAATCATAAATTGGGGAATATTTTGAACAGAACTCAGTCGATTTCGTGAGCGATCTAACAATAGCTCGCCTTCTTTAGAAAAAAAAAATTGCGGGTCAACTGCCCCCCCCCCTTTTTTTTGTTTGTCTCCTGAAGCAGAAGAAATCTATGTAGATGGCCTTCAGAATCGATTGAATTTTATTCAGACATCATTAAGCTAGGCTCTTTTTAAACCAATAACTAGATTTTAAACGAAATTAATATCGTAAATATGAATAATAGCGCATAATAACCTACTTAACTCATCTGTGTGTACAGCTAGGCAAAACTGAACTTTAATTTGGGGATAATTTTAGAGAAATGTCTCCATGTGCTTCGAAAAATCTGTCGTGGGTATTCCGCGTTTAAAAACCGAAGTATTTTTTATTGTCAATATCACTTTTATGGACTGAAATACTACAACATAAACATGTATATGGCACACATCTCCCAAGGAAAATCTGAGAGAAGGGGGCAAAAAAATGTTAAATTCATAAAGATAAGAAATTTAAGCAACAGTGAAAGAACGGGTGTAGAATTTAGTACCCTAAACTAAGGCAGACAGATTTCGGTAAATGTGAAAAACTTCAACGAACTCTAATTAATCAAAACCAGAAATTATTGCAATTATGTCCTGTGTTGTGACTTATCTCACTTATCTGGCAGTAATATCACAACAAGTCCCCTAAATTCATCCTGGCAAGGAGAGCAAAATTGCGCCTGTCGTTGGCAAGAGCCTTGATCACCGTACAGTTGAGAGTACAACTTCGCTCAGTTCCGCCTCTAATTTCAATAGAGATCACCCTGGAGGGACGGGTCCGAAGGTCTCCTGCCCCCTCTTCCACTACCAGCAACCTTTCGAAAGGACTTTTGGCTCGCAGTATATTTAGAATGCACTCATGCCGCAAAGACACTATACATTTACAAACATCCATGCCTTCTCCGAGATTCGAACACGGTCCCTTCGGCACCGCAGAAGGCTCCACTAACCACTTTACCGTCTGGGAGGTTTCCAATTATGTTAACAGGATAATTTTGTCGATAATGGTAAGGAAAAGATTTCCTAAAAGTTTATCAATAATAAAAGGGGATTTGAAGAACAAAAACTAATTGCAAGAAAAATTTAAAAGCAGCAAGAAATTCTTTTGTTGCACACAGTGGGAAAATTTAGGAGGAGACGACAAAAAGCAGCTACAGATTTCCCATAATCTGTAGCACAGAAAATAGATTTAGCACATCTTGTTCGAATATGAAGGAAGGAATCTGGATAAACGCGAGAAATATTTTCCTTTCTTTTCCTTGATACGCAATGCATACAAAAAATTTAATTAAAATAAATTCTTCTAAATTTATTTCATTCTTTCCAAATTTTGCAAGAAATAATACAGCTAATAAAATAAGCCTCCAAATTTTATAGAGTCTTATGTAAGATTCACGCGTATGCATAAGATTAAGTAAAATAGCATAAAATAACGTACAATTTACATAAGCTCCAAGAAAAGAAAGTAAGCACAACTTTATGTCCTCTAAATGCAAAATAAAATTTCCAAATCAACAAAGAGAAAAAGAGCAAGAGCGAAGTTGTCCGATGGGAAAAAAAATCTCACTTATACGCGCATTTAACAACGTAGCAAAACTGTTGAAAGTCATAGGAATGAAAAAAATGCCAATAGAAAAAAAAAAGAGGTTTTGTTGCTTTAAGCGGAGCCTTGAATTTGCCTTTCATGCTTGTATAGGTCGTTATACGAAAATAAAACTTCTTCAATTCGCTGCTCTTTAGCGAAAACGTTTGATCGTGCATATCATGAATACGTAATAGAACCTCGGTTGCAATCAGTCTATCTTGTTGAAAGAAATAGTGAATCGGGTTGCTTTTGTGTGAGTTTCTGTTATTTATTCTTTTCTTTTCTTAGCTCGGTTTTTGTTTTCTGTTCGTTTAAACACAGCACTTCCCGAGACTATGAATGAAACTTGGTTTTTCTTTTTGCTCTTTTTTTTCTCCTCCCCTCTTTTACAGAAATTTATTTTTTATTCATTTCTTTGGTTTTGTTACAGTTGTGTTATTCTTTGTTTCTCCCCCCTTTCAGCTTCCATTTAATTCATAGTAATTTTTTGTCATTTTTGCGCTTCGTAACAATTACGCCGATAAAAATTTTAAAAAAGGAATGTGAAAGTTTGAGATAAACTAACATCGCCACTTCCTCATCTGACTCCAAATACTGTGCGAACATTGATTGAAAGGAAATAGAGTGCTCTATTCAGAGCTTAAAAGGAAAGTTTGTTAACTTCTTCTGCCGATTCTCATTTCAGTTGCAAACCATTTTTCTACGGTCTCTATCGGAAGATTTGAAACAAGTGAGTGTTGTAAGTTTAGGCATTTAGGAGTCGTTTACATGCTTTAACTCTGAAAGCAAACCTGTTAATAAGTTAAAGTACGTTAAACTAAAAACATACCTTCAGCATAAAAGCTACAGCTGCTGAGTATAAATGTGCAAATAAAAATACTTAACTATAGTATTTTACTTTAAAATAGGCACTTCAAGGTCGTAACGACTCTCCCCTCATTTACAATCACAATATGTGTCGTCATCATTGCACAGAATGAATTAGGGGTTTAAGAAATCAGAAGACCACCATATACCTCAGCTGCCGTTACCATGCCTCACGAGGATATGCCTACAAGGACGAAAATAGCCTTGAGGTGTATTTAAGTCATAATTTTGCAACATATTCCTTAATCTTTAAGGAAGAACACTGAGGAGATCTGGACATTTCTAATCACGGGGCATTAAAATGGCACGTAGAAATAAGTGTGCAAAAAGAACGTTGATAATCTGCTTGCCTGAATGGCTTTTAAACAAACACTTGAAGATCCATTTGATTATATATTTATATTACAGTCATGTATTGCTACAAAAGACATGCTGTAATATATTTTTCGACTCTGCACAGGTTGGGCCAAATTGTATATGTATGCACAGTACGAACAGTACGAAATGCAAATTACATTAATGAGTATAGCAATAAACTTCCAGATCTGTACTTGAATTTATATCTGATTCGGTTAAGTCGCATGCTCTTTCAACTTAACCAGGTTTATGCGAGTTCATTGCTCGTACAGTGACAGAAATCGGAGTATATTTTGTAAGGCTCATTACTACATGTGCTAGCAAGCCGGAATCTATCATCAAACTATCGCTTCAAGAATCGTCATCGTTTCGTCCAAGCCCTTGGTGGCAGTTGTTGGACCGGTTTCTGCCCTCTTCGCTGCTGGGAGTTCAAGGGTGAAGGACGGGCTTCGGCCTGTCTGTTCACCAACTGTCTCTTCACCTACCACCTCGCTTCTTGATGCACGTTTAACTCTCCTGAAAAGTCCGATGATATGGTTCCTGATTTATAGAAAGCCAACTGTAGTTTTTTTATTGAATGTATTCATTCTATATGCAGTTTCTGAAAATTCATCCAGGATTGAATGATGATTTTTAAGCAAAAATCATGAACGATCTCATTGTGCAATATAAGGCTCATCCATTGTCTATCGCCACGTGGTGCACTGCTCCAAATTAATTCACTGGTAGAAGCTTCAAAATCATAAGAAATTTCAAGATAAGTATATTCCTGGTCTACATATATTTTCGATTCCAGGTTTTTCGTGATTTATAGAAAGCGATGCAAATGGATTGTGCTCTGTAGTGTATCGTTAAACGAGTGGACGTTCTGCATTTATATTAGGACTATAGTTATGTTCTGGTCATTTAATTTTCTTGTTTTATTTGTGTGAGCTCAGCAGTAAATTTTTTGATTGGAAAAATAAATAGAGTGAATTGTAGATGATTAACTTGCATTTTCTTCTTCAACTATCACAACGTCTGGGGTAAGTACATTATTTTGTTATCCTTTCTAGGTCACGTGTTTTATCCCTATCATTCGGGTTATTGCGTAAACAACGTGATGTATTCTTAATCACATGTTATAATCCTATACTGGGTAGTTGGATTTCTTCATTCTTATTCGCGGTTCATCGCTGATGAAATTAATATTCAAAATTTTGGTTATCACTTATACACCAGAATAATTATAATTAATATTTCTCATAACCTACAGAAATTAACACAATTTTCATTACATAAGATATTAAAATATTTAAGTATTTTTACTACATATAAATATTTTCACTACACTACAGTATAAATGTATGACTAGGCTTTAACCACAACCCGCCTGTTTCCCAATTTCGAGATTTAATTAATATCCCGATGTAGAGCAAATTTAATAAAACAGGGGCTTAAAAATTCAATTCGTACTCAGTTGTTATCTACAGATCCCATTTAGAGGATAATTTTTACATGATTATTCAAGAGTAGGGAACGCTGAATTAAAAAAAAATCAAAAAGAAAGAGGTGAGCTAAAACCTACTCGAGGAAACTTAATAAGGTACTTCTCCCGTCTTCTTAGCAAGCCTTCGTGGTGTAATGGTCAGCACACTCGGCGCGTATTCGAGTGGTCCGTGGTTCGAGTCCTGGCAAGGGATTGCTCATTTTTCAAGACTCCTACTTCCAAATAAATCCTAATGGCTCTATAACTTGATATACACAAAGAGGCACCACTTCTTGCCAACATTCAGTTACTTTTGATCAGACAAACGCTTATATTCGTGAAACGAAATTCATCTTTTTGGTCCATGGGCATATACAAGTGCCGGAAAAAATATTGCCCTTGATTATGAGTTTTAATGCGACTTTAAATAAATTAGCTTAAAAACATTCAAGATGAGGTAGCAGTTCTTCAAAATAGTAATCAGTCGATATTGACAATACCTAGATTCAACGCAATGAAAAAGGTGTGTTGACAAATAAACCTGCTGGGACAATCATTAAGTATGTAAGGCGGGCTTGGTTATTTCTATTTTTGCCCTGGCTACACTGAATGAGCTTTTCTTCATTGAAATGGTTAGGACTAGCGTGTACATTTCTGCGAGAAATCAAGCTGCGAAGAATTACAGGACATTCTTCCCACGTGTTCTTGTGGTCAATAAATCCAGATTACAAATGGAAGATCTCGGATTCGACTAATAGGGAAGTGGCAGATAATTTTACACGTTTCTGGCGCAGAAGAAAAAAAAATATAACAGTTAAAGTAGAACAAGTAAATCGAAAGTAATACATTTAAAAAATTATGTAGATCATTATTTACCAGTTAAGGATTAAACGGGAATTGCTTTTGCACATCATGGCGTAAGAAATCGAAGGTACAGAATTGTACGTTTCCACACTGCTCCTAACCGCAAAGACAATCAGGGGATTTATCGCCCCGTCATAAATGCTAGGTGAAATAATACAAACTCAGAAGAAGGTTTAAAATAAATCTTTTGTTTACGCGTCAGCCTAACGGATATACAACCTAGCAACAATAACAGAATCTTAAATCTCTATACAGCTTGCGGAAAGTTCGGATCGAATGCTCTAGCAACATTTAAATACTATATAAAATGTAACTCAGGCTTGAATCTTTCACAAAGCAAGTAGTTACGGTTACGAACGATAAAGCCGATTTAAGCAATTTAATAGCAGGGAGAAATAACAAAGAGACAGTCAGCGAATCTTCCTTTCTATACTGCTTGTTAACTCTGACAGAAATTCAAACTTCACATCTTGATTTCATAAAATTTACGAAACTGTTGATCAAGGTCCTACAGAAATGCACAGAACTCTTCTGGAAGTGCAATTTTCAGATCCTGAAGAGTTCAGAAAATCATTTGGGCTTTGCGATTCATCGTCGTCGCATCCCACAATTGATCAATTAGATTGAGAGGTGCTCAATGCGTATAAGCATTGTCATCCATTTTCAAAAGGCCTGGGCCAACAGCAGCCGTAAGCAGCTTTACGTGGATTCCAAGACATTGTCCACATATCTGTAACTGATTACAGAACCTTCATAAAAAATATACAGCTTGATGCGACCATTTTTGATAATTCTGCCATAATCACGAAATCACTTCCGTGGAAAGAGATTTTTTTAAACAAGAAGAGGAAGTTGCATGTTCATCGCTTAATTCGGACTGTATCTGGACTCGTCAGCAAACAGTACATCATCTTATTTTTCTTCCCTCTATCGCCCCTACGACAACCTCATCTTAAACAGAGCCCTTTGTAAGATGGTTTGTTGGACTACACAAACCATTGGTTTTCTTGTGCAAAATTCAAACTCTTGAAACAGTAGAACCGCTGATTTGAGTTTCGGTTGCACAATTAAAATCTAAAACCAGCCCCTTGCAGTCACTTCACGGTTTCTTCGAGCCAGTAATAGTACAAAATGGTCTCAGATGCAGTTGTTGCTCTTGGCTATGCTTGACCAGGCTGTCTACTAATTAAGCCATTGCTTAAAAAGGAGATGCATATACTTGACATGTCACTTTGAGAAATATTCGAACCTTGAGAGATCTTTCTTTGTGTTAGCTCCTTCTCCCCCAGTGTACCAATTAACCTCCACTTCTACCATTTACTTAAATGATGTCTTTGAATCGTAAATAATGAATATTGAGCACATTGATAAGCCGCATAAATTTTAACAACTCTACACACTCTAATTTCAACATGTATTCATCGGGCAACTTATCAGCTCCTTAATTTGCGTATTTCACTCGTTACTCTATGCGAAGAAATCCAGTTGTGATTTCATTTTCAGATAATTAACAGAAATAATTACACCATTAGACACTGGTTAAAAACTTTAATCAGTGAATTTTTTTTTCAGATTACCTTTTAATTATGAAGAGCAGTGTAATAAGCAAAAATGCAGCATATAAAAAATATATCATGTAAAAATGTCTTCAATAAAAATTAGAAATTTCGTATTTTAATTTACAGCCTTACATTTAAAGAAAAAAATGACATATTTCTTCTCCTCACAAATTTAATCCGTATAATACACATTATAAGGTATTTCTCTCGCCTTCTTGGCATGCCTTCGTGGTGTAGTGATGAGCACGATCGTTGCGTATTCGAGAGGTAGGTGGTTCGAATCTCGGAGAGAGTATTGCTCATTTCTTCATGATTTCTACTTCAAAATAATACTAATGTCTCTACAAGTGGCGCCTGAACTAAAAGGATTCTCCACCGCGAGGATTTGGCGATTGGGTCCCCTAAAACCCAGTCGTCTTAATAAAAGGAGGAGTATATATGGTATTTCTCCTGCCGTCTTGACATGTCTTCGTGGTGTAGCGGTCAGCACGCTCGGCGCGTATTCGAGAGGTCCTTGGTTCGAATCCCGGCAAGGGCATTGCTCATTTTTCATCTCTCCTGCTTTAAAAAAAATACCTAATGTCTCTACAACATAAACTGTTAATTCTTCTACAAGCGATCGTTTTTCTCTTTGTCGTCTTCTTTGAAATCTTTTGAACACTTTGCTTATTCTACAGTTGTTCAGATAAAAGACTGGAATTTACACACTTTAAAAAAAATGTTAGCTATTTCAGACTATTTTCTGCATAAAACGCCCGCCAACTGTCGCTTTGATAACATAGGTGATGACACGCCTTTCACTATTATTTGCAGAATTTTTCAGTTAACTGAAGCGCAAGGTTTCCTGTGAGCTTTTACAAGCTTTAAAAAGAATATAAAACATCCTCAACTAAGCACCAACATCAATTTCACGGGAAAAATTAAGTTGCAGTGTATTATCCAGGAAATACCTAGTAGTTCTGAAGGCAATTAGATGGCGATGTCGCCAAATTAATATCCTCTTGTATCAGAAAACGCATTCTAGAAAAGTTAAAATCAGATTCTCAAAGGCTGGAGAGCTCCTGCGTGATCATGCGACGCCAGTTTGTTTGTTTATTTCATTTTTTTCTTTTTTTTTCCTACCAAGATTACCGCGAGTAGATGTTTCCAATATTAATCAGGGAAAGCCGACATTGTGGAGTGTTTTGCATGAGGACTCTTCCCGTAGTAATTAGGGCAGCTTTTAATTAGTAAGCATGCAGCCGTGAAAAGTGCCGGTCCGGACTGTAATTACCGTGTCATACTCTTCACAGTTTGATGCGACTTTTCGGGGAGACGGCGTCAGCCGGAGGAAGGAGGAATAAAACATTTTCTCCGGCCTGCGTGAAAAGGGTGAAGGGGAGATGATGATTAAAAGCGTTCGTCGGCTCTACGTGAGATACGACATTTTTCTTGATTCTTTTGTCTTTTCGCTTGATACTGATCTATCCAGATTCTCTCCCATATTCACATACATTCACGTAAATTTAAGAGATTTCTTTTGAATTGTTCGATAGCTTGTGCACAGAAAAAAGAGCAATCTTCATTGAGAATGTCAGGTGACTTATCTCTCCGTCTATTAAAACAACCACAAATGCAGACGGAGGTTTAAAGAAATCTTTTTTTTAACCTTTGAACTTCGAAAATGCATGGCTTGCGCTAATAAATTAATCTCCGCATATTGCTGAATTCATCTAACATAAAATATAAGTTAAAAATTGAAAGTTATTTAACTCTGGAGATTCAAAATGCGAAATCCTATCCAGCATTGACTCAGTCTAGTTTGGAGAAGCAACTCCGTTAGCATAGCTAACGCCTGTCCAATTTAAATCTTGAAGTTGGGCGACAAAATAGTAAAATGGCTGTATCTCTGTCAGAGCTTTCTCTTTAACATTTATGAACTCTGCTGTTATATACCCGTATCTCATTTGCATTCTGGTAAGAGCTGACAAAAGGTAAACGTTGATAGTAGAGATAAAATAATAGGATAATGGTTAATTAACATAAAACTTACAAATACAACTTCAGTACTTCTTCAGGCTGTCTTAATACAGCCGAACACAGCGTATTGCACACAAATCAGGATAAGTATAGGCATCACACACTTAAGGTAAATTAATTTTTCTGAGGTAGCTGCAATAGACTGGAGATAAGTAAGTACAGCTGTAATAGATTTACTACGTAGATGGAAGGATTACACTTACAGACTGACGTGTCAGAATTCTACATAATTTTATGATTGGCTACAGCAATTCTGGAGACGCAATGTTTGATTCACACACCATTAGGGGTGCAATAAGTACCCCAAGACAATGAGCGATACATAGAAGCAAGCAGCGACGCGTGTTAGCCAGACGGAAGCAAAAGCAAAAAATATTCTACGCTTTCAGAAGAAGCGTGAGATGTGGAGTCAAATGTTGCCGTTCTTGGTTGGAATCTTTAATATGATTGGAGAAAAGTTATCTGCATTGTAGTATGACAAACATTAATTTTGAAATCACGCAATTTAGATTGATATGTTTCATATAGTCACTATTTTTAATACAGAAAAGGAAAGTACCCAAATTGAAATGAAGATTAAAGGGGCTATCGTAAAATTAAAGCTAGCAGTTCGCTTTTAAATTGTATATTATATATATATAAAATTTAAGAGCTGAAAATATATAAATAAATATATATAAATTGCACTTTAAATTTCTGACTAGACAGAAACTACATACTGATCACACATAACTTTTAAACATTCACGTGTTTTCAATATTTCTTCAGTTGTAAGCCTAAGTTAGGGATTATAAGCAATTTTGTTACTAAAATTTATGTTCGTAAGTTATCTTAAAGCTAAAATGAGAACAATATTGCATTAAATTTTTTTAATATGTGCCTGAATGAATTTATGTTCGCGAAATATCTTTACAATAAAATATTAAAACAATGTTGCATTAAATTAAGGGAAGGAAACTAATGTTTTTTTAGAATAAAAGTCAATAAGGAATCAATAAGGAATTAGACAACATAATTCTCTACTGCCTGTATGAGAAATAAAGATGCCAATAATGATAATTAGAAAACCAGGTATAGGTCTTTGAGACATTAATGTTTTATTCTACTATTTTCGTTTCAAGAAATTTAAATAACTTTATGGTAAATCAAATTTAAGTTAATTAATTCAAGGATTGGATTTGCCTTCTTCCTATAATACTAATACTTGCCACAGAATAAATAAAGAAAATTTCATTTCCACACTAGTTTTCATTCACACTGGATTTAATTACATTCAGTAAGATTATATATGGTTTCTAATTCCAGAACACCATCTACCTCTAGGGGCATCACAGTTAGTGTAGCACAGAAAACTTAGTACAAAAGCATTTTAGAAAGTTAGGTATGTCATGAGATAACAGTAGTAAAAACACTGAACGATAATTATTAGAAATGATAACAACTAAACATAATTTTTTCTTAATTTTGACTAACTACACTGAACTGTAGGACATATGTGTATGAATTATCTAAGCATCGTACCCCAAATAAGTTTTCTTACTTGTATTTAAAGATGACAAAAACTGCTGAATTTTTGAAAGAAACTTACATTTTCGACGAGGGGAAATTCATTGCTGAAACTTGGAACTGAGTCAGAAGCTAAAGCCGATTCTTTGCTGGAAAAGACTGATCGGTATACCTTAAAGGGGGAAGAATCTACCGATGAAGGGCTAGCCACATCATTTATTGATAAAATTATGTTTTGCATTGAACATTTTAAAAATGTAAGCGAAAGAAACACAGCCAGAGAAAGTAACAATTAAAGACTTAAGATTTTAGGATGACTTTGCGATTACAGCGCCTCAGATTATTCTAGAATCTGCGACTCAAGAAGTTCCAGCAGTAGAGTGCGAAAAGGGCAATAGAGATGAAAGTGAACTATAGGGGAACAGAGGAATTTAACAGATGTCAACGCTGAAGAGTAATGAGGAAGAATTACAAGAACAATATAAGGCTTCGGAAAGTTTGTTACACCAATTCAGTCTTAAAGCACAAAAGTTGATGCTGGTGCAAGTTGCCGAAAGCACATTGTTTTTCAGTAACAAGCAGTTGTGGACATTTCATTCAATTCTTAATTTTACGCATAGCATAGTCAGGGCCATCTGAAGAAAACTATGGGATAAAAATATTCGGAGCCTTAATCACATTTATTGAGCAATAATTAGATAGTATACGTAATTTCAATCCAAAAATGCATTTAAAAAAATGTCGATATTATACAATTTTGTTTAATATAACAATATTTATAACATAATAAAAATAATTTATTTGCATTTATGAAATTACTTAGTAGAAAATAGCCTAATGTTTTTTAATTTACATTTTTGCCATCATTTATTTCTGGAAATCTATGTAAAATTTCACTATGATGTATTTTGTGTAATGTGTCACACTCTATGGGCATAATTGATAAATTATTTAAATTTACTGCCCGAACGATAATTGCAGCTAATTTTCAACTCGTTTCAAAATTGAAAATTACCCTTCCGGCTACGGTTGCTTGCGGCATTTGAATTGGAGATTATATTGAAGAATATACATTCGAGTCACGGTTCGATGTTTTTTTTTAAATATGTTCAGCGTTTGATAGTACTATCTCCCTGATTAGTAATTTATGTACTTAACTGCAAAAATTCTTCACCTAAACTTTTTTTTTTTAATTCAGTAGACTTGTAGAGTCAATTTAAAGCAGGAGACGGGAAAAATGGGCAGTGCTCTCGCTGGGACTCCAACACTGGACCTCTCGAATAAGTGCCGAGTGTGCCACCGTTACACCACGAAGGCCTGCTGGGAGGAAATAATTTATAGGCTGAATATTCATTATGTAAGGCAAGTTCTAAATAGTTGAATTATTTTCGCGTGCATTACGTTTAACGCGAAATGTTCATGTCAGAAAATTTTATATCACAATCATCCTTACTTTTCCTCAATTTTTGCAGTACTGATTCCCAGTTAAGGAATCATCACGGTATGCTTATTTCTAATTATAAATAAAACAGCAAAATAAAACGCCAATAGTGTAAGCGAAAATAATATTTTTATTTCGCTTTTAATTTTTAAAAGAAATAGCAATTCTTTTATTTAAAAAAGCTATAAGGTATATCTCCCACATTCTTAGCGTGCCTTCGTGGTGTAATGGTCAGCACACTGAGCCGGTATTTCAGAGGTCCGTGGTTCGATTCCCGGCGAAGGAATTGCATAATTTTTCATGTCTCCTGCTACTAAATAACCTAATGTCTCTACAAAGCAATCAAACATAATCAAGATTAAAAATATTATTGAAAGTACTAGCAATAATTTGCTTAATTAGCTAGTTATATAAGAAATTTTAAAAAAACATTATTTTATTTAAGAGGTGTGTCTAATTTTGACAACACTTCCTATTAAATGGAGATTTTCACGTCCAAAATTGAGTAAGGAAAAACATTTCAATATACTAGTTTTTAAACGCTGTTATATAAATAGCACACCTGAATGATAGCCCGTTTAACCAAATGCATAAAAGTTTTAAGACATGTGGCTGCTATTACATATCTTTAGAGCATCATTATACAGAGGTACATCAGAATGCCTTTCGGAATTAATTAACTTAGACCCTCTTAAACAGTACGGCAAGAAATTGAGACATTTGCATCAGCATTCAGGTTGATGCTGTCTATAAAGACTACGGCCTCTTTATCGTTTTGGTCTTACGGCAGTGATACTAGAGCTTATTGTTACCATTGACAGACTGTTTATAATTTTTAGAATCATCTTTTGCAGAGCTGCAATATTAAATGTAAATTCTTCCTAAATCCCAACGGTTGTTTTCTGATGAAAAACACGAGTACAAGCTTTCTTCAGTTTCGTGGGATGAAGAAAAAAGATGGTCTACACTTTGGTTACTATTACATCTATTTTGACTACGAAATTTTTTACTAAGCTGAAATTTTTTTTTCTTAGATTTGTTTAACAATATCAGCAATGTGCAGTTTAATTCTTTGAGTAATTAATTAAAATTTGTAAATGCTTACACGCTTGTCAAGTAAAAAAAATTATCAATTTCCGTCAGTATTCTGTATTGGAAAGGATATAGTCCTACAGAAGAAAAACTAATACATAGACCAAAGGCACATTAATAAATTACAGACCTTTAAAGTGCAAGGTATTTTCTTCCTCCTTCCAGTATGCCTTCGTAGTGTAACGCTAGCACACGAGGCGCGTATTCGAGAGGTCCAGGTTCGAGTCCCAGCGAAGGCATTGCACATTTTTTTGCATCTCCAGCATCAAACAAACCTAGTGATTCTGAAAATGGTGCCGAACTAAAAGATGATATGGATAATACTTCGTCACCACCAAGATTTGGCGACTGAGTCCCCTAATCCTCGGTCGCTATCTGAAAGCAAGTCCGTCTGCCAAGTTTCGAAGGTATTGCCTGTGGAGCCTATCATGCCTGTGGGTTTAAGTTTCGAAGGTATTGCCTATCATGCCTGTGGAGGAATAGTTCTAATATTTTCTCACGGCTGTCTATCAAGCACACTCCCTTTAGCAACGAACCTCCAGGCCATTCACAGATTAATTCTATATGCACCTTACATTTACAACTAAACGAGAATATCAATTAAAATCAATTAGATGACGTTATAGAGCAACTGTCAACACCATTTATTCTAATTTATGAATTAATGGCCGTAGTTCTCTCTGGGGAAGTAGACTTTAACTCCCGTAGACAAGAGATACAGCAAATGATAGAAACTACTGCTTCTGTCTGCTTAATATCAGCGGAAAAACATACTTTCACCATCCAGCGAAGAGATTTCATACACTGGATCTTGTCATTTGTTCACTGGTCTTCCTCCTTTTATTACCTTCGTCAGAAATCACCCTTTAAGCAGTTATCATTTCAAATTGACTCCCGCATTGATGCCTGAAACAGCTTTGTGAATGTAATACAACTCACTTTCTTTAAACAAAAATACACAAACATTAGACAAAAAATTCTAAACAAAACACAAAGTAGTAACAAATTCAACCATTAATTATTCCAACACTGTGTGATACAGAACTCGAGAAGATTTTCGACATCGATGCTAATTAAACAGTTATTAATAAGGTAATTTAAACCTTTTAACGACAGAAGCATCAAGTGTAAAGAGTTAAAAACTCTTAATTCGAAGCCCTTTGTCATCGTACCAGAGTTTTCTGTCAAACTGAACCCTAACTAAAGAAACGAATTATATTATGAAACAAGTTTATTTATTATAAACTGTACGCAACTTTAAAAAAAGTAAAAAAAAACAGCCATGCAAGCAACTCAAGCGCACAAATTCGAACATAAATGCACTTAAAAAAGAAGCACTTCTTCAAAAACTTTAGAAATCGAAATTGTAATACTTTCAGCCGAAATTAAATTCTGTATAAATAAACTTCAGTTAAATAGGGTATAAAACTCTAGGGTAAAAGTAATTCAGATTACCTATTATTTTTTACATCTAATACAGTTGAATTTGCTCTTCTTAATTACACTGCATAGATCCAATACTGCCAGCAAAATGAGAGAAACTCATCACCGAAATACTTCTTTTCAGGTCATATCATCTTATAAATAAGTTCGAATACGATTAAGAATATAATAAGTTATTGCTGGTCTATTGACTGAAGCCCAGTTTTACCAGCTCAGATGAAATCTGGGCCTTTCGGAGCTTGATGATGAATTTCGTAAGAATAGAAGTTTAAATAGATAGAGTAAATCAGTATCATTCGTAGTGGGTTTTTATTAGAATCTAATTTGCATAATTAATTATATCTTTTGGGAAAACTGTAAATGCCTTTTAATCTAATTGTTTATTTAATGATTTTACATTGTTTTATAATTTATTGTCTTAAAATCTAATTGTATTTTTTGGAAAGAAAGGCATCTACGAGTGGAGGCGGGCCAGACAAGAAAACATACAGAATGTTGAGTGACTAGAAAAATTAAAATGTACCTTGGACGGGAAGTGGCACAAAAAGCAATATTAAACAAAAATATCTCTTAAGAAGCCCTACTCAAAAGCATTTTTTTTCTTATGAAAATTTAATATGGTGATATTTAAATTTAAATTTCCATATTTATTCGTTACCTGCTTAAACCTGCGATTTCGTAAATGAACGCGAAATTTCATTATAATATTTAATAAAAGAAATAAAATAAGAAATTTCAGCTTTTCCCGATTGTAGATTAACATCAAGCAACTCAGTTTGGATTTACCCAAAAATGTAGACTCTCCATGAACTTCCCGTTGATGGCGTTTATTAAATAAACAGCCCACAGAAGGCACTGAACTTTCCTTCAAACGAATGTAACTGTTAAGTCCTTAAAATATCTCGAGTATAATAATTTTCAACGTACTGGCGAACTGACGAAGCAACTTTACAGCGCTAAAAAAAGACTTAATAGGTATCGAAAGTAAGTTATGAAACGCAAGATCTCCCAGGAAGCAAACAGCTTAGGCGAGCAAGGAGAGTGAAGAGCCCTTAAATCACGAACTCAGAAGCTAAAAATGAAGAAAGCCAGAGGAAGGGAAAGATTTATTCGAGGGCCTCATCTTTTGGCGCACCATCGCGTTTCTGAGAAGGTAGACCACTTAAGAAAGCCTGCCATTTATCTCCTGTAGAATGGAGACCAGAGAAAGAAAACCAGAAATCGGTCTTTTCTCCAACTCCCCATCAGCTAATCAATTTAAAACCCATCTGCTTGCTCTTGAGTCTTTTTCTCCAATTTCCCGGCCGCTGGCTTTCCCTCCCTACTTGCTTAAAGCTTCTATCGATTGGAAAAGCCGGAGGCTGCTACTCCTTAAAATGACTCCATTATCTCCTTCAGTGACTTGTTCAACACCTTATTACGTCTTTTCTCCTAGTGCCCAAGATCCAGCCTGGGAATTAGCTACTATCTGTTGTGATTGGGTCGCGTTTTTGCTTGATTCCATTGTACCACCATTCGCCCTTTGTTTGAGTTTAAAACCTTTCTTCTGTTGAATGCAGTCTTTCTTATTGGTAGGAACCTCACTCTAGCTATTAGAATAACGTGATCGTTGATGTAGAACCCATTAGGAAATCTATAAACTAACAAACTAATGCAGAAACTGTATAAAAACAAGTTAAAACATAGAAGAAATTAGTAATTATAATAAATAATATTTTAATGTTCATATATAATCTATCGCAGGAAAACATTAAGGAGAAAAATGCGTGTACCTAAAATTGTTTGTTATAAAAAAATAAATTATTTTCATTACCTGCGCAAATCTTCCTTGAGCAGAAGCCAAGTATTAAACATTGCGTGCTATTCTTTTATTGAGAAAGTTGCTATATCAAAGAACTCTGTTTCTGCTTTATACAATATCAGTCCGAATTCATATAAAGTATAGGGTTTTAGTGAAAAATGCCATACAACGTTTATGCTTAATAATGAAAAATTAAAGTGCAATTTATTAACTGTTAAATATTATATGCTGTCTTAGAAATATCTCGCATTTTCAGGCTCCTTTAATTGTGCAATGTTAAAGCAATTCATTTATTCTAATCTAAGCAGTTTTCCGTTTAAGTATGTGTAAAATAGGCTGAAATATTTTACCCTAAAATTAAACCAATTTGATTAATTTCAAGGCTTGAAACGATAGCAGGTTTTTCTTTGCTCTATAATTAACACTTCTGAAATTGTGATATCTGACTCTGTGATATCAATCAAAAATGTCCTTCTTGCATGCTTTTGATTCTTCCGCATATTTTACCCCACCAGTGACGGAGTCGTTAAGACCACTGAATAGTAGTAGTGCGATCCGACTTCGAATCCAGGCGAACGGACTGGCTGCATAGCTGGGTTTCGCTATTAACTAGTAGTTCTCCTTAGAATATCCTCCACAAAAGCACCTCTCGCCTTATGTAGATAGTCCTTGAATGCTTTGCAGTATTTAAATAAAAAAATAATACCTTTCGCATACTTCGCTGCAGGGATTTGGGAAATGCATTTAGAACTTTTACGCAAGTTATTGTGGGGTGTATACAAGCTTCAATAAGAATGAGTCATTTCATACATTATAAGTGTCATTCAAATGTAATTTATTTTAGGCTAATTCCTATTATTTCAATGCTAAAAGATATAAATCAGCTGTGCCGTTTGATATATATGAATTTTATTTTTCCTTTTCCTTAACTTTGGCTCTCATTTCATTTCCGTATGATAAATTTGAAGAAATTTGTTTTCCTTCAGAGTAATTAACAGTTAATTTTTTCATCCCTGCCTTTCCTTTAAACAGTGCAAAGAAACGCTTAAAGCGAGGAATCTTTGAAAATTAGCCTGGAGTCGCACAGATCCTCGAATAAGCAGCTCGGCATACTGACCGCAACAGCGAGTGCAATAAATATAATTCCTTATATTTTCCAGGTTGGGGCAGGGGGAAGAGGATTGACGTCTAGTCTATTGGTCATAACCTGGTGAAGAGACGTCAACATATTAACTAAGTGCCCAATGGAAGTTTAGATAGTTAGCGTCAGAGTTAAATCGTTAAGTATTAAATGGCAGATAACGGGGTTTGCGAGCAAATTCCTAATTGAAAAATTAGCTATGCCGTTTGCTGGATTGAATTCGGAACCTTCGATAAGCTGACCAATATATACCTGAGTAGTACAGGAAGGAAACATCTTAAATTCTTTACAGCATCGCCTACCACTTGTAAGTATATGCTTACAGATTACAATCTGAATACCAGTTCCTGCTATGCCATATTTACCAAATATCATAGTTATGAGTTTCTACAAACTTTATCCTCTTAAACATAACTAAGGAGTAAATAATAGTTCAACCTTTGTGAAATTCTAAGCTCTGAAAACGTTCGGTGATCAAAACTCTGCCACGTAACAAAATTTACATATTAATAAAGCTTTAAAGTTTTTTTGCTGTCAGCAGCATGAATAACTCTCATTGAATCCTTTTATGATATTATTTGTATAGCTTCTGAATGGAGAAATCTCTTGTTTCCTTAATTACGTTTAAAGTTTCAAATCATTATACATAAGGGGGTGTTGGTTTCAGTGTGAGGGTTCAACGCAATCTGCTTCAGAATCATTTGTAAACTATATTTAATATTCTGTAGCAACGCACTGCGATAGTTTCTCTTTCACAGCAAGTCAGCGGTACTCAGAATATCCTCATAAAATTTAAGACTCCTGTGATCTAAGTTTTCTTTAAATAACAACGTAGCTACTCACAGTGTTATTAGAGTAGTTAAGTAAATTTAAGAAATGGCATTCTTAAGCAAGCTTAGGAATTGTAAAATTACATCTATATAATATCCATGTGCCATACATCGAAGTTAACGCGAGACTTGGATTAAACGTAGTTGAATATACAAAAAAAAAATCTATTTCCCTACTTAATGCCTAATAAAATAACAAAAATTGATCTTAAATGGAATTTTGAATAGAAAGCATAACATTGATAAAACATTCGTAGAAATGATATTTAAGTTATTTCTTTTAAGTTTTTTGCGAAATCAGATGTTAAGTAACTCATCAAGAATATTAAATATTGATTTTAAGATGCTGCCATAGTTCACCTTCCCTCCCTAACTACGAAAACCAACCATGTATCCAGTTCGATAGCCTGGGATCAAACCCATCTTAACTACTCAATCATTTGTGAGGCGTAGAGACACTAATAATTTCGGAATGAAATCTCTTAAAACGTTCATTTTATCCTAGGAGTCGACCTAATTGAAAAATTAGCTATGCCGTTTGCTGGATTGAATTCGGAACCTTCGATAAGCTGACCAATATATACCTGAGTAGTACAATGTGTTCAAATGACAAGCCTGACTACAAAACAAGAGTACGTTGGAGAAATGTTCGTAATTCCTTGCATTCTCCCTAACTAGGGCGACTGGGTAAGGGGATTGCCCAAGTCAGAAATTAGAAGTCAGCAAGGGTCAATACAAGTCAGCGACAAGTACAAGGGTAAGTAGAAGTCAGCGACAAGTTATCTATCACTTTTTGATTGGAAACCCGCATCGATTCTGTTTAGGGATCCAGCCGCGACTTCCTGACCCACACCCAAGTGCTGTACCAGCTGACTACCTATTCTAATTTGTCGATTAAACTATCATTTTGCAGCTGATAATTGCTGCTACTGTATCCACTCGGGTATTCCCCTTTTATTACTAATTTTATCGCCCAAAAATTGGGAGTAGAAGATTATGTGAATAATTTTCCTTCTGAAAGACGCAGTATCAGTAAGAACATAACAACCGAAAACTAGTCATGGACTAACTACAATTAACTATCACAATATTATTTCGTTAAAAGAAACCTTCATTCCGCTAAGAATACACAGTAATGCAAACATTACAATATCTAACCAGTTATCGTCGTTTCTGCTTCCCAGTAACTTGAATCTCGCCCTCATTTTTCTCTCTGCAACTCTTTAGGCCTCAGATCATCTATGAAAAATTAGAAAGGGTGAAACTGTAGTTGATTCAGGAAAATAGTAGACTAAATATGAATTCGTGTCATTTTTGTATTAGACTACCATAAAATTAAACAGTTGGAAGGGAAAATTTCGGCGTGACCTTCGCAGGTAATTTGGGATGGTTTGCTTTTGTTAGTAAGACGAAAATAATCACTGCGTGGACGAATCCATTTTAAGATTTAGGGGAATTAGTTTTCTGAAAGCAATGAGGGAGGGGAAAATTACGCGAATATTTTTGAAATTTTTAGAACCTGGGACTAAAAGGTTAGGGAGACAAGTACACGAGGTTATACGGTTTTCCTGTCCCTGTTGTTGTTTTTATAATTTAAACAAATCGAAAGGGGATACGTTTATTTCAACAATGTGTTTATCGTTTTCATTTCGCAGAGTTTTTATTCTGTCAAAACAGAAAATATTGCCACCTAAACGATACATTTGCATCAAACCTCATTCACGGGTCATCCAGTGAAATAAATGTGCAGCTATGTCTTGAATAGTTTGTAGGGCATTACTATTTAAATCTAAAGTTCTAACTTAGAACCCCACGAACACCAACAAGCGAATAATCGCTTAAGTGTGTGAACAGAACACGTAAGACTTAAAGTGGGTTTAAAACTCTTTATTTTTCAATATATTTACAATCAGTTCCTACTTGGAACTTTACACAAAGCCGTTACTCGGGCTTGAAATAATAATAATTTAAACTAAAACTAGCTTAACTAAGCTGTTTAAAAGGTATAGCCTAAGCTATCAGAGATCTAACTAGTTGGCCCCTAAGTATTAATTAAATCGGCGAAGCCAAGCAAGGGTCTAAGGTATGGCCGAGTGTAGTAACAGCTAAGAGAGACGTAGCCAGAAGGCAAACGCGCGCTAGTCAGGGAATCAGACTCTCTCTCCTGAAGTCGGTGAAGTCACGACTTAAATAGTACTCTTTCTCATTTGCATTAACTGCATTTCTGAATTTACATTCTGGCAGGAAATTGTAAGCTGAAATTTGAATAAGATAGGAAAGATACAAAACTTAAAATAACTGTTAATAAACTTAGGATAAACCTTACAAATTAAATAAGTGCATAACGTTATTTGCAGTTAATTTTACGACGACAGTAAAATTATAGCTTTTTTCCCTCATTTGACTTTGTTGCTCTTAAACAACTCATTTTCAGTAAAAGATTTTATGTTCTGCATTTTAAATTTCTGAAGAACTGATTCTTAAACTAGTAGCTCTGCAATAATTGTTCAGCTTCGTATCGTTTCAGGTGTTAAACAGATCCGTGTATGGAGATCTTATTAATTTTATGATCTTTTTATTTTTAGAATACTCTTTGAAACTTTAATGTTGAAATCCTCGAAGTGTTAGTCTGTAACCTGAAACTTTCAAATTGTAGTATTTGTTATTTTTATTATTACTGCCATTTTTGCTCTGCAGCTTACTCGTTTCAAACTTGCTTTTGCTACAACAGCTACGAGCTGTACGGTGTAACCTCTATTAAAAGTGTTCCCAACCTTTTTCGCTGGTGAACTCCCCCCCTTAAAGTCCTAATTTTAAGTTTGTAGATCCTTCGTTACGCATGAATAATATTTCTAAATGAAATATCTACTTACAGAATTTTAAAAGCTAATAATTAGAGTATTAGACAACTTTTAAATGAAATACTTATTCTCAGGTTATTACTAGATAATAATTAAACAGTTCCAATATAATATAAAAATGCAAATTACAAATCTTGAAAATTTTAATTGATAAAACTAAAACATGGATCCCATTAGATAGCTAGGCCCTACTAATGAGATCCTTATGCCTGATGCTTGATGTTAACATATAAATATCACCTCTTTGCTATTATTTCATAAGTCGATTACGGTTTTCTGTTAACAACTGCATTACCCGACTAAAACCACATTCCACATAAGACGATGGGAAAACAATGACATACATTTTAGCCTTCTCCAACAGAAGCATATATTTAATGGAATGTCACATGGGATTCAGCTTATACCACTGCTCACCCCACGAGCCGCCACTGCTTGTGGGTACTTATGATGCAGTAGCTCACTAGAACAATAATGTTCAGCAATAGGAACAATAAATTTCACCACAACGATTACTCACCATATAATGTAACGACTACCTCTGACTGACTATGGACAGGTATTTTTTTCCCATTAACTAAAGTAGGTTTCAGAAAACACGAGTATCTTCTAACTACGAATTTCTGGACTTTTCTACTACATTAATTTATATTATCATTACTATTAAATGATATTATTAGTAATATTTTATTATGAACTCCTTACTTCATGTTATGGACCCGAAATATACTTTTTTCCCGTGGATCCTGTCAAAGCTTCTATGAAACCCTTTGAATCCATGTGGAGCCCGACTGGGAAACGCTGCTATATTATACAAAGGATTTCTGTAAAGTACTACACCACACCACCACACTGGGTCCACCATCTTTTCCTAGCAGCGTTGCTGCTACTGTTTGCATACTTCTTCAGTTATAAAAACTCCCCACCCCCACCAAGAAAAGGCTTAAAGGTCTTAATGTAAAGAAAACGGAATTTATTTGCTTGGAAGTACGAATTGTACTGTATAATTAATATTCATTTAATATTAATTCTGTAACTGATCAAATTCCTTTCAGCAATCTGGGATACTAGACTATTATTATTATTTTCCTTATGACTACAGTTTTGAGATCAATTGCCTTTCACTAAATAATTCATTAAGCTTCCGATGAATATTTATCTTTCACTTATTTTGCGAAAAATTGCCCAGCGGCACGGTGTTAAAAAATATGATTCTTTATTTTCAGTTTTTTGCTTTTATTTTATTTATTTTTTACAAATACTAAGTGGGCAGCCATTCATCCAAAATATGTAGGTAGAAATATGATTGTTCTACCACACAGAAGGAAAGCTGTGTATCAGTATAATAATTTCGGCATGAAAAATTATCCGAATATAAATAAAATACAGGTTTCAGCTTGCGATGCAAAACTAGCATGCTTAAATCTTGGTGATCATTACATAAATTTAAGTGCCATTGAGGGCAGAAAATTTGACAACCAAAATCCACTACGCGCATTAAAGAACAGAAACGAGTCATATAAAGTAAAACGAAATTGCTACCTCCAAACGAAATTTCTAACGCCAATCGACTTTAAGTACAACCACTCTCAACGCGATTTTAAGTCAGAGAGTAGAATCTTCCAATGGCAAGGAGAGCGAAAGCCTGTGAGTAGTGATCACTGCGAGTGATTGCTTCTTCACCTCCGTTTATTAGAAGCTTTGTTCAATGACAATAACCGAAGCAGCCATCTAAGAGGAATGTTATTTGTTTTGCTTGGATAGCTTACCTCCCTCTTCCGTGTATTTAGGACCGATAGAAATCGTTGCCATCATTTATCGGCATCATTTTATTTCGGGAAAGAGCGAAGGAAATGACCAACGGCAGAAAGAAGTGTTTGAGAAATTTAGGATGAAAAACGGTCATCAAGGATGTGTCTAGCTTTTTGGAAGAAGAATTGCCGACTCTCATCACTCCCCCCCCGCCCTCCAATTTTCTACGAAATGAAACCCCATAAAGCATCCGACAGAGTGAGAGAGGAAAAAAAGAGAGCGATCGAAAGCAGAAACAGTAAGAATAGATATATAACAGAGGAAGAGCAACATCCGGGAGACACAACAAGAGACAGATAAGCGTTACCGGGCGCCATCTGCAGGGAAGATTCACTAATGTCACAGAAGAGATCTTGTAATGGCTTTCTTTCCCATTCCATGAAAAATAAAAGAATCACACAAAAACACATGAGAAGGAAAAGATCCACGCTACCTGTTCCTTTTCGTCTTTATTTTCAGAACTAGTTTCTGCAAACTTTTGACGATAATACATTTATACCTGTTAACAATAAGTTCTGAATTATGCAGAA